>LZPO01017737.1:52945-64946 GCA_001675575.1 Neotoma lepida | reverse complement strand
CCTAGTTTAAAATATTATCCCTTACTCTTTTTCTGAAAATATTTACCTATCCCTATGTCAGGACTCAAGGCTACAACAAGCCATAAAATATAAATTTGCATGTGTCATCCCTCAACACTCCTATTCATTCTTCTTTTGCTACAGCTTTCAAAGCCAGGTGTGCCACACATACACAAAATGTGACAGAGGAACCCATATATATTCATCATATAATGTTTTCTGTCTGCTATTTTTTTCCCTTGCAATTTCTCTAACAGGCATGCATGCACAGGAGAGGAAAAACACCCGTTAGTCACTAGGCTAGATTTAAAAGCATTTAATGACATAGCATATATTTAACAGATAGGGCAAAAGTTGAGAGGTACAGGTCGTACAATGGAGCACCAGGCCTGAGCAACCACTCCCTGTCCAGGCTCAGACTCTGGAGTTCATTCTTATCAATGCCATTTTGATTGTGCAGTAAGATGAAAATTTGTTATTACAATAGTTACAGTGACAGAGAAATGCACACTATGTATCAAATAGCAAGGTAATGAAGCAAATTATAACAGTGTGGCCACGCACAAGCAAATAATCATTAGAGTAACATTACTTTGTCCAGTAAATGAATGCTTCAGTTCCACTTATACACTTACCAATGATTTAAAGGGTTTATTATACATCTAGTTTTATTATACTTTGTACTAGAATTATCTCAAACATACAATATAATGTATTTCAGAAAAAAAGATTGAAATTACAGATTATTTAAAACCTTACCAGTTTTCTATTCCTTCTTGTATACCGACATTCTGAACTGTCACAGCAATTGATGCAGAAAAGCCGCATGTCATGTGTTAGTAAGTGATGCCAGATACAAATGGTTTGGCATATAGGTTTACATGGAGCTGCACTATGGCTGCAGCGAGAGATCATAATACACAATCTGTTTAATAAAGGTTATACCCATCGTGGGCACTTGTAATAGTCAAGACTCAGGGTAACCATTGAAGTGATTGGAGAATAGCGTCAGGAAATCGGTCCATCGTCTCTGGAGAACACAGGGAATATTGTGTAAGCACCGCTGCCTTGCAAACCAACAGCATCAGAGGCGGGTTATTTCCAACACAGCCTCACAAAATTGAGGAACAGTTTAAATATTGAGATCTAATCTATATAATTTCATTAAAAAAATCTGGCCTTCCCTCTGCACCTCAAACTTTTGTAACTTGGAGATAAAGTGTTTAGATATGTTTCCCCCCCTCAGAAATACTCTATAAATTAAAAAATTTATTTTAAAAAAAAAAGAAGAAAAAAAATCGAACTACATGGAGGAACATTAGGCACAGAGTAATGTGTTGGTCTGAGCTTGCATGCTGGACTCTCACTCAAAAGGTCAGAAGGGCAGGACG
Source organism: Neotoma lepida (assembly GCA_001675575.1). Classification (NCBI taxonomy): domain Eukaryota; kingdom Metazoa; phylum Chordata; class Mammalia; order Rodentia; family Cricetidae; genus Neotoma; species Neotoma lepida. The sequence goes on along the minus strand of LZPO01017737.1, from coordinate 63,555 downwards.
AGAGGGAAGTTCACTTCTTTTTGCCAAAAAGGCTGAACCGCTTCTCTTTATCTTTCTCTTTGTCCTTCTCCCTCTTGCCGGGACTAGACTCGCTGGTGATGGTGACGACGCTGGTGGGTAAGGTCTGCGCCCGGCTGGATGCTGGCGTGCTCTGGGTGCTGGCAGACATGTCATGTTTGTCAGAGGAGATGGCGGAGGAGATGGCCTGGATCCACGTGTTCATTTCCTCCTAGACAGAGGGACAGAGGTAAGCCTTGGTGAAGAAGGGTGGGCATGAGGTGTTCAGGTCTTACCTTGGGAGCCATGCCTCTAACTAGGTTCACTGTTCCTAAATGCATCTCTCGCTTTCTCACCACCAAAGAGTGGATATGGCTCAGCCTCTCAGATGAGCTCAGTGCTATGGCACCCACAGGCCACTCTGGGTTATAGTCCTACACACCTATAGGAGCTAGACGACTAGTCTCAGGCTGTGAGATATCATTCTCACCCTAGAAAGAACTGTCCCTTCCTCCCTTAAAACAAAACAAAAAAACTATTTTTTTCATTTTGTTTGTGCATTATGTGCGTGTGCATCCGTATGCACGTGTGTGATCTATAAGATCAGAGGACAATTTTTCAGAGTCGGTTCTCTCTTTACATAAAGTGGGTCCTGGGGATTGAACTCAAGTCATTGAGCTTGGTGGAAGGCCCTTTACCAGCTAAGCCATCTTACAGGCCCCTCTCTTTCTTTTCCAGAGTATCTCTCTTGGTAGAAGGGGACTCTTCAAATTTAAATTGCTGCACATGTTGTCATTATTGAGGTAACCCTCTCTTCTCCCAGGTGGAGCGGTTAACAGTAATGAATACAGTCCAGAGCCTTCTGACTGGGCATCAGGACATGCACCCTGTCCTGGGCCACCTCACTGTGCCTTGACCCACAAGGAGTAGCAGGCAAGGTCTTTGCTCCTAGGTACCAGTGGATCTAGATGTTGCACTGGCTTTTCTCCCTGGGTGAGGGATAGCAAGATGACATTTGCTGCTTTGGGGCCTAGGGTTAGTGACTCTGGAGACTACACAGACATCCCACCACTCTTCCATGCTCTTCAGTATCTGAGAAAATGAAATTAAGTAGTAACTTACGTCATCTTTGGCTTGGAAGAGGTACTCATTGCCATCATTTAGTCTGTAATTTCAAGAAAATGACATTTAAAATTGTGTAGGTAACAATTTCATGTTAGAAAGTTAACAANAAAAAAAATTCCCTTATCTCGTGTGAATTACAAGCAGGCCATGGGATTTACCTCAGAAATGCCAACAGAGCTACAAGCACCACTGACTGCAGAGGCCTGGTGACAGCCCCCTGGTCATTAAGAAGCCACACAGTCACCAGACCAACCCAATATGCACAGGCAATCTGGTGCTTTACTCCAACAGAAGGANCCAAAAAACTCCAACCCCAGGAAGGCTTGGCTTTGTTATGGCAAATGCCACTTGGACTCTTAATTGCTGACCAGAAAAAAATTCAAGAGAAAACTCTTTAAAAACAGTGAGCTCTCTTGAAATTCTAGCTTCTGGGTTTGTGTCTCCCACATCTGCAAACTAGAGATGACTGACATGGAAAAGGTCCCCTAGATTTTTTCTTATGGAAATGAAAAGCAGTCACACCTGGGAGGCCATCAGTGTGACACAGTAATGTCTGGCACTAGGGGTGCAGCAGTAGGAACTGACTCTGAGGGCCATGGAGGGTGTGCTGAGAGAGAAGAGTTAAGGGGCCAGGCTCTCTGGAACTCTTGTGATAAAATGTCTGTCTCTATGGCTGTGGGAGCCCATATTCAGGTTCCCAGTGGCTTTACCCAGCAGGTCTGCATAGAGAGGATGATTGGACCATGGGCCCAAGTGCAGGTGTCTGAGATGGTCTGCACTTGGCTGTGCTGGAGGGGAGCGGGGGAGGTCCTTTGCTCCACCCCTTGGCATTCCTTTAAATACCCTAGGGCAGAGAGTCGAGGCCTGATGGAATAGGTTCCAGGCCCTCTCGAAGCTATCCTGTATTTTCTATCTTTATCTCCCCCTTCTAAATCCTTCTATCTACTATTTCCTGCTACTCCTACTCAAGAGCACTCTGGGGAACTGTGAGGGCGGTGGGTAGGCCCCCCACATATGGTCCTCATGTCAACTCTAACCATAATTCCTTAATGCCACCCAGACCAACTAAGAGGCAGCTTGTCAGATCCAAGAGGAATAGAGCAATCAGTAGCAAATTAAGTAACTAGCCAGCAAGATATTTTACTTTTGCACCAAAACGCTATTTTAAAAATCTGTGTGTGCATGTGCACTCACACAGGTCAAAAGACAGCCTGCAGAAGGTCAGCCCTTTCCTTCCATCATGTGGGTTCTGAGGAGATAATCGGTGTAGTCAGGCTTGAGAAACAAAATGGTTTGCCTATTTCCAAACACAAGGAGAATGGGGTGTGGATGTGTCATGAGGGGGTGTCTTCCACAGGAGGAGTCATTTGGAAATGGAAGTGTGGGAAGAGCTGGGAAGGATGGCCTGCCTCATCTAAATACTTCCTGTTTGTCTCCTCAGGCTCTGGGATGACTCACAGTACCTTTTTCTNAAGCAAACAATAGTAATTCTTCAGTATGCACAAGGCAGAAAGATTCCAAATGGTTTTTAAAGCTTCCATTATATAGTGAGACATTAAAAGCCCACCAGCAGTGCCAGGGAACAGAAGGCTCCTTTTCCTCTGAGTCCAGCTGCACAGCTGAGCAGAAGGAAGTGTTGCCTTGGTCCCACAGAATCCAGCAAGTCTCACTAGATTGTGTGCAAACTATGTATTCACTTTCTTAGGGACTGAGAATTACAGGGGGAAGCACACTCATACAGTGCTTTTGTGGGAAAACCAACACGGAGTGAGATGAACACACCGAGGCAAACATGTGACAATGCTCACCTTAGCTTGAACACATGCTTCTTCTTCTTGTAATCAAGGGCCACTTCACAGACAGCCTCTTTCAAACTCACAGGGACCTCACTGTGGTAGGGAATGCCAGAAGCAGCACTCTTGGCATCTTTATAGAAGCCCATTTCTTGGTTATTTATGACACAATAAACATTGTGCCAGGACCTGAGTGTGGTAGAGAAAGAAAGATCAAGGTTCTGTGTCTCACACTTGCTAAAAGAACCCAGAATCTCACATGAAAATGATCTTCACATATGTGCTACCCCTTGTTTTAAAAGCCTTTCTAAACTGAACTGATATGGAATAATCCCTCACCCCCAACCCCATCCATGCAGCCTCTTTGGGACAGCACATATGGTTCAGTGGCAGCTGTTAGGGAACATGCAAGCTACCATTCTGTCACATGTTGCACTTGCAGCCTTTCACTGATGCCCAGGAACACAGACAAGGCTCCTTATTCTCAGGCACAACCTCCCCAGCCTTACTGCCATTCTTTCTGTGCTTCAGCCACTGGCAAGAGGGTCGATCCAGGGCCATTAGTATCTATGATACCCTTGGGAGAGTTAGACTAAGGTGTGCCTCAGTGGTATGACAAACTGTTAGAATACGTTATAGACCTTATATGGCACAAGTCCTTCTATAGTGGGTACCTTATGTGTACATAAGTCTCAGACATTTGGTTGACCAGCTCAGACATTTGGTTGACCAGCTAAGCACACAAGCTTTAGTGTTAGATGTGATTTTCATCTCAGCATTGTCATTTACTAGATGTCTTAAAGTGNATGTGTTTTATAATCTGTCAGAGCACTGCTTCCTCATCAGCTAAGGAATAAAATTAAGGACTGGCGGGACATGGTAATGTGAGACTCATATGGAGAAATGATGAGTGTCGGTGAATGCTAAACCCCACAGAGTCCTTTCACTTCAGGAAGACTGTTCAACCTCAGTCTAGTAAAAGCTCCTCCTCAGGAAGAGCCACAGGCTCCATTCCTGCTATTCCTGCCCACATACCATTACTTCTCCTCCTCTCCCCAGTGAGCAATCAGAAGAAGGCAGAGCTCTGGAACTTCTGAATGTAGAACCTGCATGACCCTGGGCTACCTCTGCAAGGGTGACTTTCCTTCCCACTTTCCCCCTGTGCTGCCTTTACCTGCTTGAGGCTTTCTTATTGTGGGCCTCCCATTCATGCTTCCGATTGAGGAAGCCTTCCATCTGGGCTGCTGGTGTCTCTTGTGTCCTGGCTGGCAGGGTGGCAGCACTCTGGGCCGGAAGTGCAGATTTGGCCTTGCGGTCAGAGGTGGGAGAGGGAATGGGACTGGACTCTTTGGAGCTTGTCCTCTGCTCTGCAGCACCGTTGACCATTTCATTTGTGTCCATGGTTTCTGCCATCTAGGGACATCGGAGAGGCCATTCAGCTAACCCCGAGAGCAAAGGATGACCACATACGCTCTGACTCGCACACGTGGCTGTGTATAAATGCCTGGCAGTACAGTAAAATGGAGGCAGTACAGTAAAACCATTGCACACCCCGCAAAGCCAGCTGGACGCCAAGGACATTAGAAGGTGGGAATGGATTAATAATGCCCGCCCACTTGTGGGGAAATGAGAAAAGCGAAATGCCAGTATGAGTTTTACTGCACTCTACTCCTCTGATCACTCCATTTTCTCTAACATAGCTCAGATCATCTCCTCTTACAGTTACTTAAAACACAAAGACAATGGTAACAATCACACATATTAAATATGAGAGTGGACGTTATACAGCAGCCACCTTACAACCAAGGGTATCACCAGAAGGGCTGAAGTAGAAGCAAAAGGGCATTCACAAACAGATGGAGAGACAATCTTATCAGAACTACACAGCATTCCCCCAGATGCAACAAGGAAATACTTTTGGTTTCTGAAAGAGGCTCCCTGGCTCTTCTCTCCCACCCACCTCCAAATATCACCATAAACACATGCAGAAATTAGGACAACAGTCATGCATTTCCTATCTATCATCCCCGTTAATTAGCCTTTGGAACTTAAGAGCTGGAAGGAAATGAGGCAAGTCAACAAATGCCAACTGAACCACATCTGCCCAAGTTGAATCGTGAGTGGGTTGTAGTTTTTGTTAAAGGAGCTGGAAAAGCCAATCACAGTCACTCAACACCACACAGCTATTTACCCCCAAACAAAGACAGAACCAGGGCCTTCCCCATCACAGGTGGTTGATCACGGTGCCTTGCTGCACTGAGAGGAGAGCCCAGAGGCAGCCAGGCTTCCAGCGGCTCTGACCCTTCAGTCTGGAGACGTCTTCAGGAGCGTTCCTTCCCAAGCTCACTTAAATTGTAACCCACACGGTTTTTCGGCTTTGGAAATGTAGTAGTGTCTTGATTCATTATTGTTTTCGGCCTGTGTACCATCAACCTTGTACCAATAACTGTAGCAGCCTCTGGCTGATGTACCCAGGGCATGGATTAGCAAGTTACTAAAGCTGGGTGTGGCTGATGCTTTAGTAGATTACAGACAACCTGCACCCCTCATACACAGACAAACATGGAAGTATCAGTGGCACAGTCATTAGCTATAATCCCCCACCACTGCTGCCCAGAGTCAGAGTGACACCCAATTAGCAGCAACCTTGGCAGTGTAAGAGGTAAACTGGCCACCACCACTTGAACACTCAGATCTGTCAACCCTCTTGCTTAGGTTTTATCTAGATGGATGGGCACAGTGCTTCATTTTAAACAAGGATAAGTATCTGGGAAAATGATAATGAAAACTTGGCAAAAGTGCAGGGAATTATAAACTTATGTAAACTATCATAATCAGCATCAAGGTTTAAGGTGTGACTAGAGACTATGCAGTCTTAAGGCTGTTTTTGAATAAGATTCTCTATTCTCATACCAATATGGTAAATATATTATTAGGGCAAAAGGACATGAGGGGTGGGGGACAGAGTGCTTAGTTAGCCTGGCTTTGCAAGCAACAGCCTGCAGACATGCTATGAGCAATAGGCTACTACATTTTCCCCCTTCTCCTTTCACTTCATTCTTAAGACAGTGTCTTGCTTCAATGCCCAGGATGGGTTCACATTCCCAATCCTCCAGCCTGAGCCTCACCAGTAGGTAGGACTGCAGGTATATCCCATTACACCTGGCTTCTCTTTTTACTGTTAAGGGCAAGGTGCAGGAGGGGAAATAAGCAAGACAAAACCCAGGTCAAAAGAATGTTGAGTGGATCTTACAGTTGACACATCTCTTCTAATGAGATCTTAGGAAACTCATGTAAGGAGCAAGTGTGAGTTGGTGTAGAAGGCCTGAGCCAGGTGTGAGTGCAGAGAAACATGGGTTAGTACATACAGAGACCACATTAAAAAAAAAATTTAGTGCTGCAGCTTTGACTTGAAAATCACTAGTGGCAGTGACTTGGGTGGGCAGAGATTTATCTAGAAAGGGCTGTCATTTATCAGAGTTGGTCACATCTCAAGGTAGGTGAAGACAAGAGAAGTCTCTTCTGATGGAAGTTCTGCAGCAAAAATTTTTTCTTTGGAGTTAGAAGGAAAGAGAAATCCCCAAACCAGTATGCAGAGATAATTAATGTTTATGCAAATGAATGAATCACTAACCAAGGAAACAATGAAAATAAAAGGAACAAAAATGAATTTTAATGGACATGTGCTTTAAGCATGCCAACAGACAACACACCACTAGAGACAAACATCAAAAGCAAATCATAGTGCTATGATCAAACAATGGTACATGTGATCCCCACCCCACCCCATGTTGTTGCTTCTCTTTAGCATTAGTTCAGAGTGCTTTCATGGCCAGGCACATCTGAGACACTGAAATCAGGAAGTGAACATGAATGCAACATGACAACTAGTAGCACAGGAAACACCTGATTGGTTTTCAAAGTACACGAAGCAACATCATTTTCGAGTTCATTAACATGAGTCTCTGCATCATCACCCAAAAGAATGAAATTGATTTTGCTTCTTCCAATCCAATCCAATCATTAATTAAAAATATAGACAAAAATAGGCATGAGAGCAATGCTAAAAAACCATCATAGCAATCCTCCTGTCTTGTGTGCTTATGTGGGTTTTGTCTTTTGAATTAAAAAAGCATTGAAATTTGGTATCAGTCTGGATGATACAAAATTTAAACACTCACACATGGAAACATCTCATATATATATATATATGCATATATATGTATATACATATATGATAATAACATAATATGATTTGGGGCCATAAAGAAATGGTCAGGGGACCCTAGTGACCAAAGAAAAAGCTATAGTTTTTTTTTTTTTCTAAAATAAATTTGGATGTGTTTTAAGGCAGAGACCCAACAATGATGCATACTAGCTCAGAACATAAGAAGCTTGGCGTCTATCTAGATACCTATCTACGGTTCCAGGTAGATAGATATGTACATAGAGATTAGGAAAAACAAACAAGATGCTATATGACGTTATCCTGACAAAAGAAAAAAAATGTATCATGAAATGAAAAGACAAATTAGACTTAGCTCATGGAAAACATATACCAAACAGGGTTCTGATTCCACTAACACATCTAAATATGGCAAATAAGCAAGGGAGTGTCTTGCAAGGCTTTGGGTTTGGTTTGGTTTTGATTAGAACCAGGAAATCACCTTTCACCAGCTTTTACTCCTAAGAAAAAGGATTTCTGTTCAAATGTGTTCAATCCCTGCTAGTGGCCTGATACATGCCATCCTGAAGACTCCTTACTAGAGAACTTCACAAAGAATCTTGAGAACAGGAATGAATGCTAAGATTCATTGGAGACATACAAAAAAGTTTTTGTCTATAGAGACAATGAAGTTACCCTCTAGGGCCAGGACACCTCTCCAAGTGCTCCCAGGCATGGGCCATTGTGTGTACCGTTCAAGTAATCAGGATGAACCGAAATGGCTTTTGTTCCATTTGCTTAAAAAAATTAAAACATAGTTTTGACACCCTGAAGTCTCTGATTGAATAGAGGCCTGACGTCTGGTAGGCAGTCTTCTGAAACAAGCTGAGAGCTGCTGGCACCTGCCATGTCCTGAGTACTGGCAGTGGTGACACTGACCAAGACAGAGCTGGTGGCAGCAGTCAGTGGGCAATTTATTTTCCCAGGCTGGCCGTAACATTTGTCACACAGAGGCCTACAGTTCTAGGTTGAGGACTTGGCAGAAAAGAGAGGATTATTAGGTTTGTACAAAGTAATAAATGACCTGAGGGTCTCAGAACATTTGGGGTCCCGCACCTAAAACTTAAATAGCTCCCCAACAAGACTATTCAGTTTCTTTCCTGTCATTTCAATGGATGCATTCTCCATGGAATGTTACAGAATGACTGCAGGCATAACTTTAGTAGTGAATGTCTCCTTCCTTATAAACCAGTCCTCCAAGTTACTAAACTACTATAAGGCTAATAATACTTGTAAATAACATAGCACCTATTGAAGAGAACTGTGCCCTGTTAGTATAACTTGGGTGTGTTGTACCTGTTAGATTCTAGTTTCTTCATTATGCTGTAATTTAATTTCAATTACTCATGTGAAATCTTAATGAAGTAAAAAGCCCACAATAAATAAACAAAAAACAAATATACTGCTTTGAGGCAATGAGCATCCAAATAAACAAAATTAAATGCAAACAAATATGAAACCAAGGAAGGCTATGAATTAACTAAAAATTTTAACACTTTAGGTGACATGGAAGCCAAAAGGTCAAAACTAACAGGATGTGGAAAGAGTGGTTCTTGACAAACGGTAGTGAACTTCACAGTCCAGACCATGAATGGTCACTGGCTGTCCGTCTGCTATTAAAGTTTTTGTAGTTTTGGTACGTTTGAGATCGGTAACTAACCCGTGGCGATCCCTGTTCAGCTGGCAAGCCATTCTGGGAAACTTGGTCTCCTTTTGAAGTATCCCTGTTAGGGTGAGATTGGGAAAAAAGAGGAAAAGGAGAGAAGGGAAACAGAAAGAAGGGAAAAGAGAAAGAAAAACAAGTATAAGCACCCTTTTTTCACACAATGTCATGTTGTTCAACTTGGCACTTTTAGACAGACACTAAAATAGAGTTAAGCCTTCAGAAATACTGTCACCACCCCCACCACATAACTCCACTATTGACATTTTTATGGAGCTTATAAGCCATCAGTAGCCTTTTGCAAATAGAAAATCAGGTCCCCCCTACCACAAACTCACTGGCTTGAAACCTCAGTGTGTCTCTATGTAATGAGTCACATGGTAAAGTATGTATGTGTGTACCGGGGCCGTCCTCTCCATTTCACTCTCTGTGTGATTGTTCTCAAGTTAAAGTGCTCATCTGTTACTTAGGATGGCTCCATGGATTCTAAATAGTATAAATGAGATAATGACCAGGAAGGATATGTGGCCTGGCTCCACAAGGCAAGACTTAGAACAGATGCCCCCTAATCTCACTGGTCACTGAAATCAATGTTCTAGCCCTTCACACTTCCAGTGCCTCACCATTGCTGGGACTCAGCCTCCTCTGAAACCTTGGTGCTTGGCTCTGGAGAAGGTGGCCGCCTCTTTCTTTCTTCTTCCTCTTGCTGTCTGCGCACTTCCAGTAGCTCCAACTAAGGCAGAACAGGGTGCTGTTTATCATGGCTAAGACCCTTGCTGCTTTTGAAGAAGGTTCTAGAAATCTGGGAAACTTTTTCTACAGAGGTTCATACTGGACAACCTCAAGGGTCAACACTTCAAATACAATGGCAGCAGGTTCATGCACACTGTAGCTACAGTCTAAAACTGCAAGGAATGGAGGGCTGTCTACCCCAGCTGGGAAACTCCTATTGGTGGTTGTATGCTCCCTGCAAGTAGGGATTTTATTTCAAAATTTAACTCTGCAGCTCTTAACTGTGTTGAGGAGGAAAAGCTGCTGGAGGTTTTAAGCTGGACTTTCCATGAAGTCTCAATAAAAACCCAGCACAGACCCACAAAAACTTTCAAGCAAGCCATTTGTATTGTAGTAGAGAAACAGGGAAAAAAATTAAAGCCACAAAACAAGTCTACCTGAAATGAATCCATTCCATGAGCAATAAATATACTCTAAAAGAATTCTGTTTTGACACATATTGACTCCCCAGAAGAATGGAAGTCAGAGCCTATTCTCTGTGAGTATGCAAGTTTTGGAAGAAGAAAGATCAGTACTGAACTCTACAGTAAGTAAAGCTTTGGCTGGCAGGAAACACCATCTGGGATGGAGATGATTTAACAGTAAATCCTGGAATCTATACAAATAGCCAAAGCATTGTGCCCAACATCCCGAAGCCACTTACTGTTGTCAGCCTTTCCAGGGCAGAGAATCTCTCATCCCAGGTTGCTGCAGACTTTTCAAATGCCTCGTGGCGCTTGATGAGTTTCTCCACTTCATCCACACTCTGGCCAATTTCTCGGCTGGATAGGTATGGCTCCTGCCCGAGCAGCCAAGCCTCAGCCACACTGGCATCCCTTGAGAACTGATGGACCTCCAAAACTGCACAGGGAACCAAGAATGAGTGTGGATCACAGGGCCACGTGACAGCACTGTCCTAAGCACAGCCAGCTTATCATCTATGGGACTGAAATGCCATCAAATGTAAACACAGCCATACAGGTAACCTGAATGCTGCCAATAGACACATTACAAAGAATAGGGGTAATCTGCTTTA
>LZPO01017737.1:24497-46122 GCA_001675575.1 Neotoma lepida | reverse complement strand
AAACAAAAAACAGGGAACCACTCTCACCATCTCTTAAGCCTCCTATAGTTCTATAGTAAATAGTTTTATAAATGCAGAGGAAGGACCTGTCTCTAGGCATCTCAAAAGCACCCCTTAGCAGCTGCTATAAAACAATGACTGGTACACATTTTGAGATCTTTCTGTAGGGGTTATGTTTTACAAAAATCATCTCAATCCTCAAAGCATCAGAAAATGAACTCACAGCCACAGAAAGTGGCAGAACTAAGAATCTAAATGGAGGTCAGAAGATAACAGCAGTCGAGGATCCCTCCACAGAATAAGCCCTAAGTACTGAAGCATGGTGAGACCAATGATACTCAACTGAACCCACCAGGGCTAAGTCTGGGCACCAGGGCTAAGTCTGGGCCTTTATTGGCAGGGATGTGATTTAAGTATTTACTGGAACATAGCCTCTGCCCATTCATTTAACCATCCGGTTGCTTATCCTAAGATAGCAACATCCATATCCAAAAGAGATAGCATAGCCACAAAACTACGTATCACCTGGCCTCCTGCTGACCCCTGCACTAATTTGTTTGCTCTTAATAAACAAGAACAGAACTCCTGACCTACTCAGGATTAAAAAATTAAACAAAATTAGCTGCTTCTCTAGAACATCATTTTTTTGGGGGGAGGATCTCAGACTAACCAGGGAGCTCCAGAGAACAGAAGGCAGATGAGAGAGTGATCACACTAGAGTCTCACTGCTACACTGTTCACTTTGTCAACATCCTTGAAGCAAAGCTTTAATGCTAAGCCACTTACTATAGTGCTGGAGCTAAAAGATGTTAGAGTCTAGTCTCTACTAGGAAAGAGATCCAAAGAGAAGACAAGGGATCTTGGGGGTAGGGATGAGGCAGAAAGCACAAGTGGGGCCCACCTGAGGAAAGGAAGGGAAGTGGGGTCAGGGAACAAGGAGAGGACAGTGGGAAGAGGGGAATAATGGAAACAAATAAAAAAACACCTATTTATCAAAATGCCATGAGATTTATCACTTTGCCTGCTAACCTAAAAAATTATTCAATGCAGAAAAATAAACTTGCATTATTAAATAAAAAATAGATTTCTTTCTTGGGATGGTTGGTGGAAAACAATGAGGTATTGTTTTCAAAGTGATCCTGATGGTCACCTTAACATAACGAACTTGTATTGGAGCCTATTAACTTGCAAATGCTTGTATGTCCATCTACCTCATTTAAACACCAGCATTTTCATCTAACATTATTTGCAAGTATGACAAATTCAGAACTGTACAGACTGCAAAGTTTTCCTGTATGGGGAATGTAAGTGTGTATGTATACATGTGTTTAATTTGGGTAGTCATTTCTGGTATGTTCTGAGGAGCTACAGGATACAGAGAGGCTCATGCACAAAGATACTCTATAAGGAGACTTCCTTGCACTGGGCAACTCTACCCACCTGAGTGCCCAGAGCCTGGATGTCATGCTCAAAGGTGGTGTGCATTCTCTGTAAGGTCTCCACAGTGTTCTGATCTCTTCCAAGCTCCTCAGGGAGTTTCTTGTGTTTGTCCTGGATGCGGCTAAAGATCTCCTTGGCATCATGGTAAAACTTATGCAGTTCATAGGAGGCAGCAAGAATCTGTGTTCTCGTGTCAATGAGCTCTAGGAGGTCAGCCCAAGCTTCATTGAGACCATCTTTCCACTCAGCAATGGTGGCAGCATCTGAATGTCCAGAGTTGATGAGGTCATCTGCCATATGATTGACTGTATCCACACGCTCCTGCCCAATGTTTCCTGTGTCTCGAGCAAATTCTCGGAACCGTTCTTGTAACATCTGAAATGGGAGCGCACATAAAGAAATCACTGAGACCACTGCTTTTACACCCCATCACATGAATGTTGCTGGAAAGAAACTGCTCAGTGGGAGGCACAAACTGATATGCAACCCCTAACAACCACAGATCTCTACTGAACAACCTATCTTGTCTCTTGTGGAGAGGTAATCCAACCCATGACAAAGTCACCTGACAAAAGCACCAAGTTGAAACCATACCTGTGACCTCTGGTGGGAGTCTAGGCATCGTATTTGTTCACAGCCTAGGCCTTCCATACCACCACCCACTGCAAACCACTCACTCTGCAGGAAGTACTTGCCGTGACATGCTCATAGTCCTGTCCCAACTCATGGGACCCTGCGACCACTTCCCTCTCAGCAATCCACTGTTCCAGGTCGTCGACCTCCCTGTTGAGCTGGAATAGCCTGTGCCTCTCATCAAGTTTCCCTCTCCTTTCTTCAGCAAGATCCTTCAGGCCAGCATACAGCTTGTCCACTTTTGACTGCCGCATGCTAATACGCTCGCTGAAAAAGAGAACTAGCAGTGAGGAAAGGACCTCAAAGGTCTTCTTCCAGAAAAAAACAAATGAGCGAAGATAACATAAAATTTCTCCAAAGAAGCTTCTGTTTAATCTCTTTTGTCTAAAAAATAAAACTCTGAATGACCTCAATTTTAAATAATGAAGCGTGAATAGGGAAACCAAACACAGTAATTAAGACTGAAGGCCACCCTGAGTACAATGACTGCACTGCTGCTTCTGCCACCCTGAGTACAATGACTGCACTAGATGTGTATAAGAGACAGGCTTCTGCCACCCTGAGTACAATGACTGCACTGCTGCTTCTGCCACCCTGAGTACAATGACTGCACTGCTGCTTCTGCCACCCTGAGTACAATGACTGCATTGCTGCTTCCTGCAGGGAAAATGGGCTGGCTAAAGAAACCCACCCTGGGCCTGGAGTTCTGACAAGGGAAAGAAACACAGCCTGGGTTTGGGACCTGAGCCAGAGAAATGAGCACTTTATCCCCAAACCCAGAACTAAGGAAACATGCCCTGACTCTGAAACTAGTACAAAATAACACTCTTGGTCCCTAGAATCAGAGTCAGTGAAAGATATGTGCCATGGCCTTAGAATTAGTGACCAAAAGCCAAAAAAGGCCAGTGAAAGAAACACAGTTTGGCCCTCACATCAGGGCCAGCTTTGCCCCTAGCCCACAAAACTGACCAATTCCAGGGCAGGAAAAAACTAGCCAATCCCTGTTGACTCTGCCCCCTGGCCATCCCATATAAAGGGCCCTGCCTGGGCAGTTTTCAGCTGTTCTCTCCACCCTGGTAGAGGCAGCTGCTCTCCTGGACTCCTCCTTCCCAAATAAATCTTTCTCAAAAGAGTTTTGGGTGTGAAGACCTTCATTCGCTGGACAGAAGATCTTTGCTGAGACATCACATAGTGAATGGAGCAAAGGGGAGCTAAACAGAAGATCTTTGCTAATACATCCCATAGTGGATTGAGCAAAGAGGAGCTGAACAGAAGATCTTTGCTGGGACATCCCATAGTGGACTGAGCAAAGGAGAGCTGAGTAACACTTAAGCCTGAGAAGCAGAGCTCTGTTCGGAAGCCCCCTTAAGTGGGGACTGAGCAAAGCTCAGCTGTAGCGGCTTTCCAGGAGAGAAGCAGGACTGTTATATCCTGCGGGGAGACCATCTCCCACCACACCAGGTATAACCTGACTCTCCCGAACAGTCAGGATACCCTTCCCTGCTGAAGCAGTTCCAGGCCTGACTCTCCTGAGCAGTCAGAATAACTTCCCTTCCAGGGCTGGGCTGACTCTTTGCAGCCCCAGCTGTCAGAGCTGTTCCAAGCAGCTCAAGGTGTTCAGGACAGCTACAGGGCAGAGCTGTTCTATGCAGCTCGAGATTTCCAGGATACCTCTCCCTCCAGGGCTGGACTGACTCTTTGCAGCCCCAGCCGTCAGAGCCTACTGAGTTGCAACTTTGTTGCTCACATTTTGGTGCCAGGCTCACTGAGTTGCAACAAAGTACCTACACTTCTGCCACCCTGAATACAAGGATGCATTGCTGCTTTTGCCACCCTGAATACAATGATACATTGCTGCTTCTGCCACCCTGAGTATAACAATTACATTGCTGGCTCTGCAGTCACAATTTTTTTCACTACTAAAAGTTAATGCAAAATGTTGGAACCATCTTCCATTGCCAGAAGGCACACATTATCCACTAGGTTCTTCTCTGGGCTGTGTGCTCTTCCCTGTTAGCAGAGCTGGCTCTGGCTGCTTCTGTTTCCTCAGTCCCAAGTATAGTTAGGAGACTGGATCCCACTTCCTTGAATTTCTCATCAGAATTACATCTCACGACAGGAGATCAGGAATGGGGATTCATTGATGCCTGTTCTTTCTCGAGAATATGATAGGCACACCTGAAGGACCTCACCTTTCCCAACCTGTCTTGCATCGGATAAACAAACATACAAAGTCAATTCCTTTCCTTTCTTATTCCTAAAAAATGGTTCCCGAGAAGGCCTGACAAGACTGCTCTTCTCTTTAAGTTAACACAGTAGCCTAGTAAACAAAAGAACACACATCCTCACTTGTTTCCACTCTGGTTTCCTGGGTAATCACTGTGCATAAGTTAGGAAGTACTACCATTCTGTTTTTCTGAGAGTCATTTTATGTCACAGATCTAGGTATTCTTGTCTCTCAGTCCTCTTAAATCATTGTTTTCCCAAACTGACATTTTTTTGGTTTTTTTTTAGACGCGACCCATTATATAATCCTGGCTAGCCTATAACTTGGCTATGTAAACCAGGCTGGCCTTGAACTCAGAGATCTAACTCCTCTGCCTCTCGAATTCTAGGATTAAAGGCATACACCATCACATCTGACCTAAACTGGATGACTTTCTCAACCCAAGTATGTACTTTATCACCTCTATCTGTAAGTCAACATATACTTATAACTTAAGACCCTAACAATTTTTCAACTGGGTCTTGGCCAATATGAGATATTTAACCCACAAGAGCAACTTTTCCTAACAATTTACATTTCTTATATACCATAAGCTCTGGGTCAATGACCCACTTTACCACTAACGTATGATGAATGGTGCCATTTTCTTTGGGGGCAGGTTAGTTAGACACCTTCATTGAAGAATCAACAGCCTGTTTGGCCTCATTCTCAAAATGTCACTCACCTTTCGGGATGGCTGTCAGCTACCAGGGCCCGGCTAGTCTTGGAGAGTTGGTGTACTGTCTCTGCATAGTCCTCAACAGCTTGTTCCAAAATCTGATGCTTTTTCAACATGGAGACAGCACTTTGCTCATCCTGCAAAGAAATAAGACTGTCAAAACCATAGCCAGAAACTATGCCTGGGGTAACTTCAGGGTGGGGTGGGGCAAGAGGAAGGATCATCAGAAAGAAAAAAAAAAAAANTATGATATAGCCAATGAACAAAGACACATTTGAGAACATTACCAGGAACTAAAGGAGGCTTCTGCAAAGGGGAACATGTAGTGTGACTCCCAAGGCCCCTCTAAGGTAGAGGGAAGCTTAGGGAAGTCCAAGTAACATATCTTAATTAGCTAAAAACCCAGTCTGTCAAGTGTGTGCATGACAGCATATACAACCTTAAAGTACTTTTAAATAGTCTCAAAACCATTGTATGTTGGATAGCCTGGGAAACGCTATTAAATGACTCTAGAAAATTTCTGTTAAAAAAAGTAAGTGGGCTGGGCATGATGGGACATGCCTGCAATGCCAGTACTTGGAAGGCAGAGGCAGGGGGAACTCTGTGAGTTCAAGGCTACCCCAGCCAGGGCTACATGGTGAAGCCCTGTCTCAAACAAAAAGATTAAAATGAAAGATAGCCAGACATAGTAGAACCTACTTGTAATCAGCCTACAGCATGAGTTTGAAACTAATCTGGGTTACATATTAAGTTCTAGGCCTGCATGTGTTACACACTTAGCCTTTGTACCATACTTCCAGGGAAACAACAGCCAGATTTTTGATGCCTTTCTTTACCTCTTAGCACCTAGAGGAGGTGGAATGTGTCATTATGCAGCTAGCAGGTAGCCACACCTCCCACTTCCTCTCATGGAGTTGAGAAGTTTCTCTCACCTTGGCCTTTTCCTCAGACATCATGTACAGTTCCTGCTCACTCATCCAAGCCTCTGCTTCAGCTGCATCAAAGTAGTATTGCTGGGCCTTGTGTGCCTCCTCGAGCCGTCTATGGCGTTTCTCAGTCTCCTCAATGAGAAGCCCCCACAGCTGTTTCAGGTCGGTGAGCCTGTGCCTGATAGCTTCAGCGTTGAGGCTGCTGCTATCTGTGATGATGTTCTGACTCCTCTCAAAGATGTCATCAATACGAGGCTGGTGTCCCTGGATTTCTTTCTGGAGGGTCTNTGTAGAAAAGGCAAAAACAGTTTTGCTAAATGGCCATGACTTGGTACTTATTTTGAACTCACAAACCATCAAAGCTCTCTCATTTCCTGTGCTGTATGATTCAGTCATTATTTACCACCCACAGCTAGCTCAGGCAGAAGCTCTTACCTGATTTTTCTTTATTAACAGCTGCACAGTTTGAAGGTTATGGCCATGATCTGTGGAAGTTGCCAAAGGCATCCTCTCACCAACCCACAGCTGGAAAGAATTGAAAGTAAGCACTGGTCATGACCATGTGGAAACACAAACAAACGGCCCAAGTAAGAGCACAAGGATGGCAAGGAAGCTTCAGGGAGGAAGGGCCCAGTCTTCCTTCAGAGGGCTGCCAATGCATACAATTGTTTCCTCTTGGATATGAGGCAGAGTTAGTCTTCTGAACTTATTTCATCCTTGGTGTGGGACACACTGTGAGCCCTGTGGTTAGTTTAAGTCCTATTCGAGTGCATTACAATCCTGGAGTATCTTTAGAACACCAGGAAGAAGAGAGCTGTATTTGCACGTCGGGGACAGATCACTAGGACATGGAGGATGGGCTGTGAGGGCTCAACTCATGGACATGGACTGAAGTAAGAACAGAAAAGCAATCACTGGCTTCAGGACAGGCAAGGGCTACTCACAATTTCATCCTCCACATCCCTGTTGAACTGATGGATCTCTTTCGAAGCTAACAGATTATGCTTCCTCTCATTCAAGGGCTCCAGAAGCTCCATGAACTTGGTCTGCACAGTGAGGCGCTTGCTGTCCACCTCATCGGTACTCTTCCCCTCCTGACTCAGTGCCTGGGCTTGGCTCTGGAGTTCCTCGATCTCCTTCTTCCGCACTTCCATCTGATTCTCCAGCATCTAAGGGAATAAGACTGCATCAGAGCCAGAGGAAACACAGAGACTCTGGCTAGGACTTTGTTCTGGGCACTGGCTAAAGCCTAATAATGAACTGAAGAATACAAACTTACACAGCAGAGAGGCCAAGGGAGAGAGCACCAGTGAGCACTCCAGCTCATCAGCTAAGGTTTAAAACATCCCTCTCCGGGACTTTAAGGCTTTAAGTGACATTCAAATTTAAGTAGGAACTCAGGGAAAAGAAAGACAGGGAGAAAGTGTTACTTAAGCCTATACAGAAGTCAGTTTCTCTGTTAGAAAGGAGAACATTCTTGAAGCTCTAGTTCTTTTTGGCTAGAAAATGATGTTATCTTCATTTCTTCAACCCAGAGCTGACTAGAATCATGCTAGGTAATGAGGGAACACAATAACCACTCACTGAAGGAAATGAGCAAAAGTATAAGCAACAGTACTCACTGAGGAGCCACCACAGACCACACAGCAGGTCATATGCCAGGGAACCAGCATTGGAGGCTAATTGTAACCGTTCCAGAAAGAGATAGCAGCTATAAAAACTATACCATCTGTCTAAATTCATTAGTGCACAGTAACCCCAAGAGCAAAGCAGCTACTTTTAAAAGAAAATAGTGTAGATACATGTGGTAGGGCACACCTTTAATCCCAGCACTCAGGTGGCAGAGGTAGGTAGATCTCTGAGTTTGAGGCCTGCCTGACCTACACAGTGAGTTTCAGGACAGCCAGGGCTAGAGATCCTGTCTCAAACCAAAACCAACAACCACACCACACCAAACCAAACAACAAACCCAAAAACCAAAAGGGTGTGTATGCATGTTTGTAGCCATGTGGCTCTTTGTGTATATTACAGTAGACAAGTATGGGTGATATTCTCAAGAATGCCATTCAACTTCTTTGGAAGAAGGTCTCAAGGTTTCATTGGCCTGAAGCTGACAAATTAGGCTGATCTGTTTCTGTCTCCCCAGCACCGAGATTACAAGCACATCCTTAGGGGTATAAGGCAAACAACTTTAATGACTGAGCTATCTCCTCAGACCACACTACTGATACATGTATGTCTGTGTACCTGTCCATGTGGAGGCCAGAAGGTGGTGCTGGATCCCCTGAAACTAGAGTTACAGTCAGCTGTGAGCCACCATGTGGGTGCTGGGAATTGAACCCAGGTCCTCTGGAAGAGCAGCTGGTGCTCTTCACAGCTGAGCCGTCTCTCCGGTCCCTGCTAACATACTTTTAATACAGCTGTTTTCTCATTAATTCAGGGTAAATTCATCTGCCCTCAGAACTGTCTATCACAATATAAAAGACCTTTCATTTCCTTTATCATCTACCAAGTAAACAGTGAACAATTCAGAGTACATAGCAAACAGTTCCTTCCGTTCAACCACCATCTATTTAAGACATTATATAGAAGGACAACTATGATTATTTTCATGGAGATGAATATTGTACTCAACCACTGAATGACGATAACATTCACCAGTAAGATCTTAAAAGAAGTATTCCCATGCACAGACATTCAAAACTTTTACTAATTATAGTCTTTCTAGTTGACTCTGGAAAGGCCACTGTGGTCAGGGCAAACATTTCTCTAGGAGGTTAAAGCCCTTCTCATGGAAGAAGGATGACAGAGAATCTTGGTAAATAAGGATGAAGATGAAAGCCATGAAGCAGGCATAGCCCAGGTAGAGAGAGCTGTCTTGTCCACTTGCCTGTTGCTTTTTCAGAAGAATATTGACACTAGTAAGGTCTTTGCCATAGTCGTCAGACTGAATCTGGCTTTCCAGGCCATGGAGCCATTTGTCTAGATCTGCACAGCTCTGTGTGAAAAGTTCAGCTTTATTTGCATCAAACAGCCGCTGGGCCTTGGTCTGCGTGGTGGATTCAAGGACTTCCCACATTTTATGTAAACCAGTGAGTTTCTCCTTTACCACAGCTTCTGTTTCTGGCTTTTCTGAAATGAGCTGCATTCCTTCCTGGAGAACACAAACCAATGAAGTTAAAAGTAAAAGTTTGCAAGAGAATAAATGTCACTGTGAAAAAACAAAAACCAATCCCTGAGACATTTGCTCCCCCTACTCCCTATATTCACCCATGAACTTACTGCTGGGTAAAACCAACAATGGTCTTGTGTACATACTCTATACTCCCGGAACGTCAACAATCAGTGTTGTATGCTCTAATAGTTTCAACTGGGGCAACAGGACATTTAGTGTTAGTAACCTACAACTTCACGCCCCAAAGACCACACATAATACATTATTAACTCTTAGGAGTCTTGACAGTGAAGGGAAAGTAAGATGAGAAACACACACTTCTATTACACTACACAGAATCTCCCTATGTAAATGTAAGTATTTATTATAGTTAGTACCTGGTGTATGACAGACAGACACATCTACACACAGCATTTTAACATTTATGCAATAGTATCTCATAAAGCTGGCCATAAAGCAACATAGGTATATGGCCAATGGCAGTGAGGAAGGAATGGACTCACAGTCTATCATCAGCGACCAATCACCTGATAGTCACTGGAAGATAAATCAAGCCCCATGTTGGGTCTCTGCTTTTCTCCCTGCTGGGGGACTGAAGTCAGAAACTGTAAGTGGAAGCGGGGGATTGCTACTGGCTCTGTAACTTTTGTAAATGATGACATATGGCTCTAAAAGNACCCTAAATAAAAGGAATCCATTTCCTCTTCTCCATCTCCCCTAAGTTTTTATGTTTTCCTCCTTACCAAGGCCACAATGTAGAAATGAGAGTGAGGGGAGAGGTCTCACAAAATAACTTAACCCACCTTCTCAATTTTATCAAGCCATTCTTTGTTGGATGCAAGTTCTGCCATAAATGCTTGATGCTTTAGCCATTTACTGTGCAGGTTTCTGGCTTCATCATAAGACATGTCCTGGGCTGTAAGCATCTTTTCATTGACCCAGAGAGACAGCTATGGCGGAATAGCAAGAAGTTTTTAGAAACTGTCATTACAGACTTCACCTTTTTATTCTACTCAGAAAGGATTATATTGTGACATACTACATATGTCCATGTCAATAGACAACCGAATATATTACTGTGCATCTCTGACCCATCTTGTACCCAAGTTTGATCCAAATGGTGGAGCTAACATTAAACCCAGACGTACAACAGCTTCAAAGCAGCTTTTAAACTCAACAGCACTCTTGGTCAGCTTTTCCCACAAGGCTGTGCTTGCAGCTCTACTCTAATTAGTTCAAAACACAAGCATTTTCCTCTCACAGATACCCGTGACAGTCATTTAATTCATTTGACAATCACATATTTTAAAGCAACCCACACAGCCAGGCAGTGGTGGCACATACCTTTAATCCCAGCACATGGGAAGCAGAGGCAGGAGGATCTCTGTGAGTTCGAGGTTAGCCTAGGCTACAGAGTGAAACCCTTTCCCAAAAATCCAAAAACCAAACCAAATCAAAACAAAAAACAAAACAAAAAAATCCAACAAAACAAAAAACCCAACCTACAAACCTATCTATTGTTTCCACCTGCCATGGCACATGTATGGGAATGTCAAAGAACATAAACAATTCACTCACTTGTGGAGCTAATGCAACCACAACACCCTTTCTTCATTTCTGACAATTCTAAGCAACCTCCACCTTTTTTTCTATAGCCTCCAGCTCTCTAAGAACTTTCCATTCAGACTAAGAACACTTCATGCAACTTGATTCTGAGATCAACCATGTATACTTGAGAGCCGCACAAAGCTTGCCAGCTGTTGACAGACGGAAGTGAATTCTAAGAGGCTTAGGATGGGAGTTGGCCAAACACCAGGCCCTCACCCATATCTCCCTCAGGCTTTTATCCCAAGCCAGCCCCTGCTTGGTCCTGCTTGCCCACAGGTGGTCAGGCCAGAGATACACAAAGGAATCCATACGCAGTTGGATCACAACTGTCTTCAAGAACCATTTCATTTCACTTGGGTAACAGTGAGCAACTTAATTTTAAAGTAGTCATTGCTCACTGTGAGCCTGCATCTGAATATCTTCATGGTTCCATTTCTCAAGGTCTACAAATGGCAAGAGACCAAAGAATGTCTTACAGCATCAGTGTTCCCAAAGCTTTTCATTCACACCCTGAATGCTGCTGGGAAAGCCTTCCCCACATATCTGCTTCAACAGCAGTGGTCTGTTCCTTATGAAATGTCAAGGAGAACAAAGCAGGTCACAAGAGAGCTCGTGGCTGGCTATGAGAATGGACAGAAACTCTAGGTACTGGTTCCACCCTTCTCCCGCTATTCATCATGAAGGAAAACCAGAGGGGTACAAGGTTCAAAGTAAATCCTTTGTGATCACAGATCATTGATTGATCAGTCACATAATAATTAAAACAGTACATTTTCTACTTTAAAAGATTTAACTATTTCCCAGCTAGCTAAGTGGCTGAAATGTGAAATACTATGGCCATTCATCCAATCTAAGAAGAAAAGATGCAAAAGAAAATCAAATGATTAAAAACTCCCCTGTATACCACAGAGAGAGGTTTTCCACAAAAGGGTATTTATTGATTCAAAGTGTCAAGATGTCCACATATTTTCATTATCATAATAGCCAACTGTTTCTCTTCTTTTTTTTTTAGAAAACATTACATAAAAATCAGGCTTATAAACTAATGTGCTCATAGAGATAAAGGATCGTCATGCAGCACAGCACCATGCTGTGGGTCTAAGGAGCTGCTCACCAGCCCTTCATCAGCATTCTGGAACTAGAGCTACAGGGATTATTTGTGGGCATCCACAAAGTCATGTCAGAATATACTCATTCTCTGCAGAAAAGATCACTGTGCAGACGGAAAAAGGTAAAAATTCTTAAACCACTGAACAAGGCTCAGCACTGAACTCAGTCCTATGCCAGACATGTCTGTACTACCTTCCTGGAAAACAAAACAAAACAAACAAACAAAATCAACCTTGTACTTCAGAAAATAGGAAGTGCACTGTAAGAGAGTAAGCCAGTCAGCCCCAGCTTTCAGAGCATCTATTTTTTTAGGACACTCCACTAAAACCACACTGTGAAGACTAAGATACTCCTCATATATATAAGGTGAGCAAGTTGATTCCTGTTCTAACTGTATTCTAGTGTAATGGCTACCCCCCAGTGTTTACTGGCAACTGTTTACTGGGGGCTGGCAACAAAGGCAGTTCTCACAAACTTGCCTCTTTTAGGCAAAGCACCCAGGAGAAAAGGAATGTGTGTGTGTGTGTGTGTGTGTGTGTGTGTGTGTGTGTGTTGTGTGTGTGTGTGTGTGTTGGGTGTGTGGGAGGCAACAAACCCCTGGATTCTCTGGACCTTGAACACAAACAGTCAGTAATGGAATTGAATTTAACCTGAGTGCTATGTAAATAACTATCATCATAAAAGATAGGCAAATGTAAGGCTGGTCTATACAATCTCCATTTTCAAGACATTCTGGCTTAAAATTGGGTATATTTTAAATGAGGCAGAATGTTGGACGTTTTCAGTACAAGAATGTGTGGTGTGTGCCTGCTCCCTGCCCCCCCCAACAGTCAATATACTTGTATTTCTAGAGTGTCTTAGAACCACCAAACTTGACCTAAATTTTGTCGCATGTTGACTGTATGTTGTGTGTTTCAGCAGTCACTACAGCTGTGCCAACTTTAAGGAAGCTCACAGAGCAATGGCAAAACAAGGGACGTAAGAACCAGGGAGACCTGGCACAGTAGTCACACTGAAACCTACACATCATTTTCTAGATATAAGCAACAACAACAGGAACTACAGTTGATGGGATGTCTTTCTGTACACTGTGAATATGTGTTGCTCTGATTGGTTGATAAATAAAATGCTGATTGGCCAGTAGCCAGGCAGGAAGTATAGGCGGGACAAGCAGACAAGGAGAATTACAGGATGAGGAAGGCTGAGAAAGGAGATGACAGTCAGCTGCCCAAGGAGCAACATGTAATGGGACGCAGGTAAAGCCACAGAACATGTGGCAACATATAGATTAATAGAAATGGGCTGAGTTTAAGTGTNAGAGCTAGTCAGTAATAAGCCTGAACTAATGGCCAAGCAGTTATAATTAATATAAGCCTCTGAGTAATTATTTTATAAGCGGCTGTGGGACTGTGGGGCCTGGTGGAACCCGGACAAAACATTCTCCTACAAATGGCAGCCAACACCATGGCCCAGATGATTCAACATCCAAACAGCTTCAAAGCAACTGGCTCAAAAAATACAACATCACAGACTATTCCAGTCAGGACTTGACCATAATTCTTAATTTACTCAGGATCCCCATAAGAATACAGTGCCCTTGATCAGCAGGAAGTAGCCTAGAAAACTACACCCACATTCCAAAAAATAGATTATGGATGTTTGTCTTTGTTTAGGTTGTTGGTTACAAATTGTTATTGGCCATAGTCAGTATCTTTTTGAAAGAAGAAAGGGGGTATGATATGGAAATATAGGATATAGATATGATAGGATAAAAGGATGGATTGTTGAACCTATTTTTAAAAAGCAACCTGTTTAAAATGTTTTACATTGGTATAGATTTTAGTTTATTGATACAAATTTAGTTTTGTTATACTATATATATATTTCTACTCTCGTTTAAGGTATTATGTTTATGTAACTCATTTAAATCATAATAGATAATTAAGAACTACAGATTAGTAATTAGTCTTCTATAATAATCAAACTTATAGTCACTAAGTGTTTTAGGTATACAAAGATATATTTCAGATAGATAGGTAATCTTCAAATACTTCAAAGACCTACAGAATATGACATTTAAAATGTTTTAAAAACTTAAGACATTCTGGACAATGAGACATGTCTGTTCCTGACAGCACCGATTTACTTCAAAGAAAAAGATGGGTGTTGAAGACACTCCATATGGAGTTTATCTTCTTCTTGGCAAAAATAGCCATTTGGGCAAGAAACTGTTCTTGCCTGGACTGCTTGATAAAATGCTGTATCGACTGGACATGCAGGACACATAGAAAGATGACCACTGAACTTTGCAAGATGAGATAGTCCTTCAGGTTCCTGCTTCAAAGAGGAGACTGTAAGACTGTGTCTACAAGACACATGAAAAAATGACTGAGAAACTCTAGGCCTATAGGCTGAAAAATGGATGCCCCAACATTGTAGAAGAACTTTGGGTAACTGTCCAGATAGCCAGCCATCTCTGCTGTCCAGATAGCCAGCCATCTCTGTCATTCTAGAATTTTGGAAGTTGCTTACAATGCTCTTCCTGCTTACTTAGATAATGTTATATCCTTCTGCGGTCTTTGATGTAGTTGAAGACTAGATAGTTATAATTTTCCTTGGGCATGATAAAAGATAAATTATATATAAAAGTTTAGACTCACAAATATAGGATAGATAAAATATTTTCTTTAATTTTGCCAAATATAAATAGGCTAGATATTGTAACTGTAATTCTTGCTAAGATAACTGTTTTGTTTTATGTAATTTTACTATGTTGAAGTTAAAACCTTCCTTTTAAATAGAAAGAAAAGGAGAAATGATGGGATGTCTTTTTGTACGCTATGAATATGTATTGTTCTGATTGGTTGATAAATAAAATGTTGATTGGCCAGTAGCCAGGCAGGAAGTGTAGGCGGGACAAGCAGACAAGGAGAATTATGGGAAGAGGAAGGATGAGTGAGGAAATGTCAGCCAGCTGCCCAAGGAGCAACATGTAATGGCACGCAGGTAAAGCCACAAAACACGTGGTGACATATAGATTAATAGAAATGGGCTGAGTTTAAGTGTAAGAGCTAGACAGTAATAAGCCTGAGCTAATGGCCAAGCAGTTATAATTAATATAAGCCTCTGAGTAATTATTTTATAAGCGGCTGTTGGACTGTGGGGCCTGGTGGAACCCAGACAAAACATTCTCCTATGTACAGTCCAATATTCCCTGCATACTCTGAGGAAAACTCTCGGTCAGCCTGAAGGTCACTGGAATTCTGCCAAGGATGCTGATTTACAGCAGTGTGTGTGTGGTGGTGGTGGGGGCATGACTCAGCATTTCTTGTGATTCCACTGGGAAGGAGTGTCAATTTACTAACTTTCTCCAGTTTTCTATTTATGAAACNGTGCCTAGGTGGCTAAAAAGCAAAGTGCTGGAAATGCCAGCTATATATGAGCTTCCCTCAGGTGCTCCCCCAGGACACTCATCTGTCTATTACTTGGCATTCTTTTCTCAGATTTAGCCTCGGCTTTACCATGGTTGAGCCAATCAATTGCTTTTTATTAGCTTGCCTTTTAAAAGCAGGATCAAGACTAGGGCAGGGCTCACACCTCGAACTGCAGAACTTGGGTGGCTGGAGCAGTAGGTTTGAGGCCAGTTTAAACTATAGTGTGAGACCGTCTCAAATGAATGAATAAATGAATGAATAAATACAAAACCAAAAAAGCAGGCTTAACAGAACCCATCAACTCTCTGGCCAAAGGACACAGTCTCAGGTGATGTTTGTTTCAAGGTGCACACATTCCCAACTTCCTCCTGTTCAGAGAACCACATGTCCACAGCTCCCTTCAGAGCACATTTCCTGTGAGTATCATTTCTAGATGGTTATTTATGTCCACCTGCCACTCAGAAGATGCATTTCTAACATGGGTGCTTAAAGCTGACATAGTTCAGGGGCTCCCTTCTTAAAGTCTGTCTGCTAGTCCCTTCACTTGACATGAATACCTTTTGTGACAAAAGATCGAACATGCTTGTTTCATTTCTTTGAACATACAGCCACATGTTCATATACAAGGTGTTGGGGTGAGTTAACTATGTATCTTAGCATACAAACTAATATTGCCCCTGACCCTGGTCCCCAAGTCTCTACATTCTTCTGTGGATGTTCCTTATCTCATTTTGGGCTCCAACGGAATTTATCCTAATAAACCAGAGAGGACTGAATTCCACTGATGTTCTCTGGCAGATGGAGAAATATGATGTGTTCGTGAATTCACACATGTGGAGTTCTCAATACACTTTCCCCCAGCTAGCTTGCAGAGACTATATTTTCCTGGCCAACTTTAGTTTTCAAAGTTTATCAGTGGAGAATCATGTGATTAATACCACATGTTAAAACTTGGTCTTTAACATCCAGAGTACCATTTAGCATAACATTGTTTTAAAGGTCTTAAATGAATAAGAAATCTGATTATAGTTTTAAATTTTCTGGTTTTTTAAAAAAAGATCTATTCATTTTTATTCTGTTTATGAGTGTTTTGCCTACATGTACACTGTGTAGCATGTGCACGCAGAAGCCAGAGGGGGGGTCAGATACCCTGGAGCTGAAATTTCAGGCAGTTCTGAGTCTAATTGAACCTGGATCCTTTGGAAGAGCAAGCCAGTGCTCTTAACCACCAAACATCTCTCTAGCCCCTGTATCTCTGGTTTTTAATACATAGAGACAGTTTCAGTGCTTACTAAGTTCTTTCATCCTATAGTGTTTAATTGTACCTTACTTCAAAGATTTAAAACATAACTAAATGCTTTTTCAGGGTATTTTTGGACATCACTGCTCAGTAGAGTTTTCTGAAATAATGGAAAGTATCTATGTCTGTGTTGTCCAATGTGGTGGCCAGCAGTTGCACTAGCAATTGAGTGCTTAAAACACAGCTAGTTTACTAGAACTATGCTCTGAATTTTAACTTAAAATGAAATAGCCACAGGTTTAAGTATAGCCCTACTCTATAATATCCTAAAATGTAGATGAACTAACAATCTAAATTACTGATTATATAGTTCCTCTAAGCGAACTGATGGGAGTGCTGTACCCCTAACCCATAACTGTGGATAACTTACTAGCTTCATTAATTTCACAATTCAATTTCTTTTCTCCAAATGCTGGCTAGCTACTGTTAGAAACCACAGAGGATGACTGGAGGGGAGCATACCTCTTGACAATCTTGCAGGAATTTCTGTAGGTCTCGGTTGTCCTTTAATCTCATCAGAAGTTCACTGGCTGCCTCTCTATTCTTCCTGTGTCTGCCAAAAGAATTACATAATTTAAAAATAATTAAATGTAGAATTTACAAGCTGATGTCTTCCCTGGGTTTCTGTATGACAGAAGCAAGACCGAGAAATTTTAGCATCCTCCAAACGTGTAAGCCACAATAGATACAAAAGAGACCCAAACACCTGTCAAAACCACACAAGAGGCCAATGACAGTCACTGCACACATTTAAATGAATCTAATCCTAGAAAAGAAAATCTGAGTATGCACTGTGCATAAGACCCTGTTACTGACAATTTGGAAGAATTTGAAATTTATTCTCCAGAAACTCATAACTGGATACTGTTCGGTTAGAACCTCCAGTTTGCTCTTTCATAATCTGGAAAGCCTCATTCCTATTTTTTTTTCTGTTCTCTCTCTCTCTCTCTCTCTCTCTCTCTCTCTCTCTCTCTCCAAACCCCGCCCTCTCAGAGAACCTCCAACAAAAGGAAGGGACCAAAAAGCCCAGTTCTGCATTCTTGGCAGCTACAGCAGCTCCTCCCCTGAAGTTGCAAGCAGCCCAAGTCCTCGTCTAAAGTGTTCAGCTTTTGACCAACCTGGGTACAAACCCAGCTTGTGGAGGACAAGTCATCACTGTTCGCCTACAAGCTATATAATCTCCCTGCTTTAGTTCAGTCATGTGCCTTCTCTGACCTTGATCTCTGGGACTGGAGAACCCACCCAGGAGTTGCTTTGCTCAAATAAACCAGTTCTTCTAATTTTTCAATTTGGCTTGATCTGGCTTACTGCATTGGTGGTGAAACCTTTTATTGGGGTTCAGAAAACATATTAGGTGCAAGGCTAAAAAAATACATATGATCATGTAATTGTTGGGCCAGAGAGGTGGCCTAAAGAGTGCTGACTGCTTTCCCAGAGGTCCTGAGTTAGATTCCCAGCACACATACAGCAGCTTACAAATCTCTGTAACTCCAGTGTATATCTATCTGTGTATCTGGTGAACAGCTATACAGATAAAACACCCATACACATAGAAAAAAAAATAATAAAAATAAGTCATGTAATTTTTTTTTTTTCACTATGTACCTCTGGCTGTCGTGAAACTCACTATGTAGACTAAGATGGCTTTGAAGTCACAGAGTCCTGCCTCCATCTCTTGTGCTGGAATTTAAGGCATGCACCACCACACCCAGTTTGATTATCCTTTAGAAATATTTTCTGGTAAACCTATCTTGGGAAAAGTCATCACACCAAACACTACAAAGGAAAAATTTCAGACCTATGGGGTCACATGCTTATTCAATTCTACTCTTGATGGGGTAGCTAAAGTTTTAAGTTTAAGTTTAAGTAAAAACATAAAACCTTAAGACAAACAAGCAACAAAAAACCCTGTAAGATTTGGAAGTTGTTGCTGAAACTGGTAAACAATATGAGAAGCAGGTACTCATAGTTTGAATGCTAACTTGCTGGCAAATATACTTCTCGTGACACTGGCACAAGTCTCCAGAAATTGGAATGGCAGTGTGAATGTCAGGAAAGGGGTTACTAATGCAATGAAGGTTGCTGCTCCATGGTAAAGATCAACAAGTATGCCACAGACACTTCTCTGACATTCCTCATCACCCTTGCAAGAAATCATGGCTACAATGAGGGTGTTATAGTGACAAAGACAAAGCACACAGGCTGGAAATGTAGCTCAACTGGTGCAGTGCTCANCTACCTAGCATTCAAGACACCCTGCAAACACTCCCTAGCACCACACAAAANGGCATGGTGGTACGTACCTAATTTCAGCACTCCTGCTGCTGTTGGAGGCAGGAGAGTCAGAAGTTCAAGGTCACCCTCAGCTAAAGGAGCTTGAGGCTAAGAGGGAGAGCTGGGCCTCCAACTGTGATTCAAACAGCAACTCTTTGCTGTATGAGATTGAGGGACAGGAATGTCCTCCACTCATGTCAGCCAACAGTGGAAATGAGCAATAGCAGCTCAGGAAACACACAGGTGTTGAGTGACAGTCAAAGAAGCTTCAAGAGAAAGAAAGACCTTACAATGGATGTGTCACACATACACCCTCAGTGAGTCATGACTCTGCAGCTACCACCCACCTAGGGACCTGAAGAAAAAAACTCCCTATTCTCAGGGCTGCAAGAAAATCACAAAGGGAAGCAATATGGCCATTAAAATGTTTGATACATAGAGGATATTTTTTCCTTATTTTTAAACAGTCCCTGTAGTTTCCTTGGACAAGGAGATCTTAACACTTAAGCAAAATGTGAGCATGCTACTTTGCCACTGCTATTTATCAGAAACCATAAACTAGAGCAAGACTTCAATGAGCCTGGGCTGAAGGAATAATTATCTAAAAATGTGTTCATCGGNAAGGAATGTCAGGAACATTCTGAAAGATCCTTTGTTAGTATTCTGACCTGCCCCTTGCAGACCTGTCCAACGTCCTGACATCACCTTACGTTAAAGCCCACTTAAGAGGAAGAAACCCCTGCCTCATACACTCTCTCCCCTCCCTTGCCAGGGGAAGCGTGCACCTCTCTTTCTCTTTCATTCCCTCTCCCTAAACCCCAAAATAAACATGCCACGTGGACGACACATCTGCTATATAAGTAACTTGCCCACGTGGCATGTCTCACCCGCAGTGGGGCACTTCTGTCCAACCCACCATGGTTTCCCATGCTTCGTATCATAATATTGGTGCCATGACTTGACAGAGACCCTCCTGGCACATTTCTCCTGCCTGCCGGCAGTCTGAGACATACTAGGAGCCCTGGAACCTTCAACACTCACTTCATCCAACACCAGTAAGCTCCCCTTCTGGCCATTTCCCACAAGTGAGGATTCATCTTCTCAACAAGAATCTCTCGTCTCTTGCCCCCCCCCCCAATAAGTCTTGGTACTGAGCAACCATGTGTCCCTCAAGCTTAGCTGCCCTCCAGGCCCTGTTCTGTTTGACGAAACATTGCAACAGTCTCATTCTGATCTAAGCATCCTTCTGACCCCTGTTCTGCAATTGACGAACTACTCAGCAGCCTGTGTCCTCTGCCTCACTTAGGGGAAATTGGCCAGATACAAGGATTCTTGGGCTATATACTCCAGTCCCTTCCTCCCTCCTGCCTGCAGCCGCTACCTCTGCTCATGGCCTTGGGGTGATCCATGCAGGGAACATAGCCCCTGCCCCAACTGCTACTGCTCGGGGGACCCAGGATTCCTCCCTTATCTTCTACTTCTTCCTGGCTTTCTCCCACTCTGCTGCCTCTCTCAGCCTGCAGTCCTACAGCTCGTTCTTTATACTGTACATTCTTATCTCTGGCTTTTTTAAGTTGGTTAGCTGACAGTTTCCTAGAGTTTTATCTGTCGTTCTGTTAAAACAGTTTATTTTGTATGTGCGGATGGAAATGTATGATTGAGGTGGCCATCTGACTGATTTTTGTATGTCTGAGTTTATATGTTCCATGTCTTTAAAAAAAAAAAAAAACCCAGATGACCACATGGTCAGTCACTATATTTGTTAAGGGCAATCACGTGGTCAGGTACCATCTTGGCTAAGGTCAAAGGGGGACAGGTCATATGACCTCACCACCATCTTTACTAAGGGCAGCAAAAGTTACTTCCTGTCCTTGGCTCAAGCATGGGTGGGGTACTGGCGCTCAGGCCCATAGGGTCAAGGCCTGGCATTCCTCTGATGCTGCTTGCCGCTCTCACACTCGCACTTGTGTTGGTAGGGCCTGGAGACCTATCTTCTCCCCTCCAGAGATCTAGGACATCAGCAGAGTCACATGTTGGTGATATGGCCAATTTGCCAGCTCATTTTATAGATAAAAAACAAAACAACAACAACAACAAAAAAAACAAGCCTTACTTTTCCTGAAGCTACTAGGTGTCTCGACACAAATAAATGATTTAAATGCTTCAGATTACTGTCCCTTTCTATATATTAAGATTTTAAAATTCCAGAGTTTAACAATAGAGTTCTGATGCAGTTTGGGTCACAAACTCAAGATTTTGGCTTTTCTTTGGTTGTCTTCTAGATATAAACTCATAGGTATGAGTCTACTGCTGTTTTTCAGATGTCCCACCCCTGCTCCAGATAAAGGAGTTTTCCTCACCTGTCTATTCCTGAGAATGGTATTTCTCTCTCTCCTGGTCTCCCTTTCCCAATTACTAAGCCATGGGCCTAAAGGCTCCAAATAAGTTCATAAATTTTAACTTTTGTCTCTAGTCTATCTGCTTCAGCAGGTTCCCACTTGGCTGGCAGACACATCCAAAGTGTCAGTTGCTGACTGTACTCTGCTCCAAACGACCACAAGCTCTAGACTTGCTGAAAGCTGATATGATGTGGACCAGTTCGGCCAAACGTAATTGTTCCCTGTCTCTATAGCCAGGTCAGATGACCACATACTTCTGATAAATGCCCCATTGCCTGGGTTCTCTCCTTACCTTTGACTGGACTTTCAGCCTCCCTGGGCTCTAACTACTTGCACCCTGTTTCAGCTTGAAGCAGCTATAGAAGAGCATCATCCCTG
>LZPO01017737.1:0-24089 GCA_001675575.1 Neotoma lepida | reverse complement strand
GATCAAAACTATAAGAATAAGCTTTACTTAGTTCCTTGCATATGTTTTCAGGGTTGAGCTTTAAAAAAGTAACTAGAAACAAAGTGTGTCTATTCAGATATACTTGGACAGCCCTCAAATATTTCAGAGATCTGCAGAATATGGCATTTAAAATGTTTAATTAAAAAGCTTTTCATGATAGAGAGACATGCTGGCTCCTGGAAGCACCTTTATTTCCTCTAAAGAAGGTGGCTGGGCACAGAAGAACATCAACCTGGAACTTGCTCCAGAGTGGCAGCACCAGCCACTGAGATGGGCACAGAAGAACCTCGACTGCTGCCAGGGCCTTCTTCAGACCATGGACAACAGGACTCTGGGAACCCATTGTCTCACTTTTGCCTAGATAAGGTAGGCTGGTCTTTCCCACAAGCTCCTACCTGACAATTGTTGGATCTTCTGAGGCCTGGCAGCCTAGGCCTGACAGCTGAAGACTAATGTTGTTTCCAAGACCTCTGCCCTCAACGACCATTGAGGACCCTGGGGTGGCTGTCCAGGTACCAACAGGTAAGTCTCTGTCACTTTCAATTGCTAACTCAGTTAAATTTATCCTTCTCAGATCTCTGATGTCATTTGACAATCAGGCTTTGCTTCAGCTCCCTTCTCAGTTCTCTATGTAAAATTCGAAGGCCTCATTCTCTTAGGGCTAATACTGCTCTAAGTGTCTTCCAGTGAATTAGATAAAAAGAAGCAGCTTTAAGGTTTGTTTATATGAAGATAGGAAAGCTGTCTCACTTCTGTTCACTTACATATCCTTCTCAGACCTGATGATGTTCACTCACTCAGCCACTCCCATTCAGTAAATTTCCTCTGGTTATAGATTTAAAGATATGTTTCATTGGGCTAAAACCAGGCCCTAAAAAATGTCCATACCTTTTAACCCAAAGCCATAGCCTTTTGCTATGACACCAAGATGTAAACTGGTTCCAATTTTACAACACTTATAGGTTCCTGCATAGGTCCACCCCTCCTGCCAGACTTGTGCCAAGACCAACCCTCAAGGGCTCTTCAGATACACCACCAACCCCTGCACCAGAGCCCAACCACCAACCCAGGATCTAACTGGGTGATTACTGACCAGTTAACTTCACCTACATGCCCACTCATAAAAACTCTGTTATCTCCTAATTTGTTGACACTTTTTACAGGATGAATAGAGGCATTTCCACCTCCAAAGAAAGAGCAGATGCAATGGCTCCTATACTCCTGATTTGGCATGCCATTCCCACAAGCTCCTGGAACATTACTGCTGCAACCTGCCTTCTCAGCTCCCTCAAGGAACAAATGCCTGAGGACTGCACAATGATGCTTCTTCACTCACACCTTCTGCTATGGGTGACCCCGACTCCCAACTTCCCTCTCCCACTTTGCCCCAAAATCAGCAGGAAGTGGTCTTGAGAATTCAGTGACCCTATTCTCCCACTTGCTATCCATAACTCACCTTTTTATAATAAAACGGAGTATTCTGACCCGCCCCTTGTCCTGCCATCATCTTACCTTAAAGCCCCCTTAAGAGGGAAAAACCCCTCCCTCCCTCTTTCTCTCCCCGCTTGCCAAAGGTAGTGCACACCTCTCTTTCTCTCTCTCTCTCTCTCTCTCTCTCTCTCTCTCTCTCTCTCTCGTTCCCTCCATTCTCTCCCCCTCGCCCCAAACTCCAAACTAAACATGCCACATGGACAACTCGTTGGCTGTGTGAATAACTTGCCCGCATGGCATGTCTCACCCGCAGTGGGACACTTTTGTCCAACCCGCCATGGCCTCCCATGCTCCGTATCATAACCCCCTTACCCTCAAATTCCAGCTATTTACAGGAGAGTTTAATAAACAAATCTTCAAGTGGGAGATAATTTGAGTTGTAGTTAGTGGCAAAATGCAGTAGTCTTGCCTTTAATCAAAGGCCTTAGAAAAAAAGACTTCATTTCCTTCATCACAGCATCCCATGCAAATGCTACAAGAGCAGAGACACACACATTGGCAGTGATAACAGAATGTGCGTTCTGGTGCTCACTGAAACAATGGAATGACAACAATATCAAACACTGTAAAAGACTCCTCCCTTAAGGGAGAAAAACCACCAGACAGAATCTGAATGTATTTCTTATGCAATCAAGTCTCACCCATGCAGATTTCTGAGCTTATGAATCTTTCACTGATAGTGAGATCATGAAGAATGTTCAAATCTATATGACACTGCTCGGGGGTGAGCATGGGGAGTGCACATGGCCTTTACATGGTATGCTCTGAGGAGATAAACTGCTTCAGATAACAATGAGCAGAAAGCCCTGTATGGTGGTATGTGCCTGTGACCCCAGCACTTAGATAGGTGAGTGAGGCTGTGTCTCATCAAACCAAACCAAACCAAACCCAAAACTAAATCCAAAGAAGTTTGCATGGCCAAAAGGTTTTACTGGTGACAACATGTGATGCTCATAAAAAGGAAAAAAAGTAAACTTAGAAATGTTCTCAGATTTGGGTCATTAAATCATAGGAAAGGGCCCAGGAAGAACCTTCTCAAATATGACTGCTGTTTCTGCAGTCACAAAAGCACTCTATGCAGATAATGCTGAGAACAGTGCAGACGATGGAGGCCTGGCTAGTGAAATTTCATAGGGAAGCAAAGATTCTATTTGGTCCATTTACGTGATATGTGATATTTTAGATTAAGAATCTGTAGAAGCCAGGCAGTGGTGGCACACACCTTTAGTCCCATCAC
This sequence comes from Neotoma lepida, assembly GCA_001675575.1. Classification (NCBI taxonomy): domain Eukaryota; kingdom Metazoa; phylum Chordata; class Mammalia; order Rodentia; family Cricetidae; genus Neotoma; species Neotoma lepida. Next base: position 21,340 of record LZPO01017737.1, on the reverse strand, counting down.
TCGGGAGGCAGAGGCAGGAGGATCTCTGTAAGTTTGAGGCCAGCCTGATCTACAGAGGCACCTTCAGGACAGCCAGGACTACACAAAGAAACCCTGTCTCAAAAGAACAAAACAAACCAACACGGCACGTGTAGAAATCNGAGAGATAGCTCACCAAGTAAAGCACTTGCTGCCAAGTGTGACAACTGCAATTCAATCCCTGGGACCTACATGGTAGAAGAAGAGAACTGGCTGCTACAAGTTCTGTCTGACATCCACATAGTGTACCCTCATATAAAAGAAGTAAAATGGGAAAAATACTTTAAAATATTTAATAAAAAAAAAAGAATCTGTGGAAATAAAACCTTCACTTTGCTGGGGGAGTCCAAACCTGGGAAGTGTTTTCTTAGGGTCAGCACATAGAAGCTGTAGCTAAGAGCTGGCTGAGGCTGCTGCTCAAGCTGGTAGTGGGACTTGGTAATTTAAGAGTCCTCCCAGTTTGAACTGGTTTTGAAGGCATGAAGAGGTCATGGAGGGCAGCTTCAGCTTCGAACCATGAAGGACACTGGTGAAGGTGCAGTGGAAGAAACCTCAGGACTGAAGGGGTCATGGAGAGAAGGTGAAGTCTGACACCATGTGGCAGGGTCAGAGTACCTGAAGAGAGCCTAGGAGAGGCTACTGGTGAAGGTGCAGCCCAGGTTCAGTGGAGACCCAGGAAGTTTGGAGATGCCAGAACCATGGGACCAATGGGACCACCAGCAGGGCGCAGCAGCAACTGTGGAGTAGCGCTGACTTGAGCACAGGAGACAAGCTGTATGCACAGTAGATGGCTGGGAGACCCTCTGGACCCTGGCAAATCATGAGTGGGCCCCCAAATTCTGACATCCAGCCTTACAGCTGTTGGACCTTGGTTCTTCCTTCTTGAATTACAAAGTATTTACTTTTTATTTTAAAGAAGCCACAGTTGACAGACTGTGGAATTTTATAGACTTTAGATAGATATTTTGGAGACTTTGGAGAGGTTTGAACTTTGAAAGAGACTGTAGATGTTTTAAAGAAATTTAATCTTTAAGAGTTTGAATTTGTAAAGACTGTGGGGTTTTTGACGTTANATTGTTTTCTATTGTCATATTAATATTAGCATGGCATTTTGGGACANGAAAAAAAGATTACAGCTTAATAAGCGGTGTGTTTGTGTGTCAAGCTGGTAAGGGGTCAAAAGTGTACTGACTAGTTTTTATGTCAACTTCACAAAGGGTAGCTAAGTCATTTGGAAAGAGATAACATTAATTGGAAAAATGTCCCATCAGATTGACTTATAGGCAAGCCTGTGGTACATACTCTTAATTGACAACTGATATGGGTGGGGGCCCAGCTCACTGTGGGCAGTACCACCCCCAGGCTGGTGGTCTTGGATGCTATAAGAAAGCAGACTCAGAAGCCGTGAGGAACAAGTTGGTAAGTGGCACTCATTCATGGCTTTGGCTCTTGTTCCTGCCTCCAGGTGCCTACCTTGAGTTCCTGCCCTCACTTCCCTGGATGATGGACTATAAGTTGTAAGCCAGAAATAAACCCTTTCCTTCTCAAGTTGCTTTGGATCATGGTGTTTGAGACCCTGACTACAACAGAGGAATTTTTGTATCAAGCTAGACAGAGGTCCATGCTGTGTTGCCCTGTATCTGGACACTGCCATAGTCTTCCTTTTGGGCAGGAGACTCCCTCCCATGTTCAGGACTTTAGGGAAGACTGTGCCCACATTTTCTCCACAGGCACATATTATAACTTTACATTCTACAGGAAGGGTTTGTGGCAGTGCCTTTCTGTACAAGAACAGAGATCTGAAGGTTTAGATATTTATTTAGCTTCTGCCCCTACAGTCCCTGGAATGCCCAGATCTGTCCACAAAAGTCCTCTCTATCTGGTTTCAAATCCGGAGGCCTTCAGGGACAATGAAGTGATACTAGGATTTCTTACATTCTTACAGTGCATTGTCAGCTGTAAGAAAACAGACTGATGTTCAATCAACATGGAAAGCTAACTTCTCCTATCTTTCTTTTGTTTGGCAATAGTAAAGAATGTTGTCTCTATTTCATTTTTAATTTTTTTATTTATTTTTATTTTTTTCAAGACAGGGTTTCTCTGAGTAGCTGTTCTCACTCTGTAGACCAGGCTGGCCTTGAACTCAACAGAAATCTGCCTGCCTCTGCTTCCCAAGTGCTAGGAGCTGGAATTAAAGGTGTGTGCTACCATTGCCCAGCTCTATTTCCTTTATAAACCTGAGAAATCCTACCTGAGCATCATGGCACATGCCTTTAATCCTGGCATGGAGGCAGAGGCAGGCAGATCTCTGAGTTTAAGGTCAGCCTCATCTACAGAGCAAATTCTAGACAGCCAGGGTTATACAGAAAAATCCTTTCTTGAAAAATAAAAACAAAAAACAAACTTAGAAATCCTAAGGAAGCCCTGAGGTCCAGCAGGCACTCATCCTCAGAGCCACCTGCTTCTAACAGCCCTGAAGCTGCAGCACTGTGGACATTAAATAAGCCAGGAGGCCACAGGCCAGCTGCACACTGTCTGAACACTCACATCTAAGAGCCGCTCCTGCCTTAGGGAGCCAGCACGTGCATCTCATGTGGAAGAACAGGACAAAGTCTACTCACAAAATGAGATTTAACATTAGGAAAGAAGGAAGTCTTTTTTTCTTTTCCCTGAAAGATTAGGAACTACAAGATTTTTGGTTCTCACATTCACTTAAGATTTTGATAGAATTTTGTCTGTTTTTAAAAGCAACACATACAAAATCATAGTAAAAGTTATACTATATCTTACAAGCACACCCTTAGAACATCCAGCAACAAAAGATCCAGCAGTTATAAGAAAACTGGAGCTGCTAAACCTGGGAACGGAAGCCTCCGTACCCCCTCCATCCCCCATACCTNACATCTTATGCTAAGTTGACGAGACCCAGTTTCCCAGGAGACCTTTTTAGATGTGGAAAGCAAAGAGACTGGGCCCAGCAAGCAGTTCTTTTGAACAGCAGAAGATGAGGAGCCTGGAGATCAGTCTTAAAAGAAGATCTTATATTCAGTATATGCTGCAGACAAAGGGACTGTCAGAACATAAGCTAACGACTGATTTACACTGGCCAGCCCTGAACCGACCACACTAGTGCATACAAATTTGATCTGCACAGGTCTCCCACTTTAACCAGTACAGGGCAGGACTCAGATTCAGAGTATACTGATGTTCAAACACCAGGGAGACAATCTTTTAGAAAAAGGAGGAGGAGATGATGTCAAACTACCTAATCTTGGAGAATACCCTATATGAAGAGGGAATGTCCTTTCTATCATCACACACACACACACACACACACACACACACACACACACACACACACACACACACACAATGACAGTATCATCCATGCCAGTTTTCTAAGAAAGGGCAGATATTGTTCCTCCATGGCTCTCTTAAGGTACTGAGGACAGGCAGTTTCATTTTCTTCCTGACACGTGTGTGAGAAGTGTCTCATGGATGAATGAGAATGGGGCCTAAGGCTAGGAAAACTCTGGCTCTCAAGGTCCTACTCTGCAAAAGTGCAGCTTATGGTACATGGCACGTACAGGTCTCTGGCTAAGGACTAGTTTAGTTTCCCTGGCTTTCTTTTGAGGACATCTACACATGCTTTATAAGAATCACACTCAAGGAGCCATGTATCACTCACTCATTTCCTGGGTGGGCAGATACAATTTTGATTAAGTACCTATATTCTGCTCATTGGGAAACTGAAACCCACAGTCCCGAGGCCTTTTGGTCAATGACTCAGAAGTATAAAATTATACCTGTCATCAATAGAATCCACCTTCTCCTGGATGCGATCTGAGTTGATGTTCCCATCGCTCACCAGTCTTCGGCCTGTCTCCACAACAGCATTGATCTTCTCCTCATTGGCATCCATGGTGGTCATGAAGTCCTCCTGTGTTTTAATAGCTGCTTCAGCTCCTTCCAGAGTAGTGGGCATTTCAGTATGAGCCAAAACATACTCCTTATTGCAAAAGAAAAAAAAAATCCAGAAAGACATGACGTATTTACAAAGAACTTTTCCCTAAGCATTTCCATGCAAATTAACTTTTCCCTAAGTGGTAAATGTTATAAATTCATTTCCAACAATAAGCAAAGCTCGGTCTGTTGGCTCTAAGAGTCAACAGCAGCAGCATTCCCTCTATATTCTCTCTTTTAAGAGAGATTAATACTCCTGATGTTGGCAGCCATCTTCAGCTGCTTTTATTATGTTTTTTAAAAAACTCTTCTTTGCTCTATATGCTTGGGTGAAGTTCTTGATCTTTCTAGAAAAATAACCCCCCCAAACTTGTTCACTATACTCTTCAAATTGGGCTAGAACCTCACAGAATGTTGCCAAATGAAATGAGGTGTTCTGAGGACCTACTACAAACGTAAGTGGTCCTTAACAGTAACTGCAATAGAACTATACTTGGCAAGGCCAAACAGCTTCCTCAGAAAATTTCAATCTGAGGTCCTTAAGTCACGAGGGATTTTAATGCCATTAAAGAGTCCTGGAGGCAGGGCTTTTCTAAATAATATATGTAATTTCATACATGCATGGTTTAAACCTGCTATTTAGCCAAGTTTCAAACATTAGTCAGGGCCTGTTTCAAAAGGATGGAAGCCAAGGCCAAATTGAATATTACCTGGTTATTAAGAAAAGCTTCAGCTTGTTTGGTGTCCCTAAGGAACAGCTGGTAGGCATGGGACTGGGAGAGAAGATTTTGTCTGTTCTCCCACATTTTGTGGAGCTCATTCCAGCCAGTGTCTAAGGCCTGCAACCGCTGCCGCAGAAACATGTACTGGGCATCGGTCTGTCCCTGGGTGACCATCTCTCCCATGTCCCTCATCTTCTGGTAGTCTTCCTCATAATTGTCAATCTCATTTTTGATGTTCTCATGCTGTGTGAGAAGCTTCTCTGCTTCAGTCAGAGTGTTGGGCATGTCCTCTGAGGCGATAGCAGTCTGGGTCCTGGAGAGCCAAGACTGGAAGTCATCCAAGTCCCGCAGGAACTGCTGCAGCTTGCTGGCCTCTCCCAGGGAGGCCTCTCGGTTCTTGAGGGTTGTCTTCATTTCCTCCCACACATCACTGATCTCGGCCAGCCGAGACAGGATGGCTTGAGCCTGGTCAGGGTGCTCAGACTCCAGCTTCTCGGCTTCCTTCTGCAGGTCGCTCAGCTTCGCCTCAATGGCCACCAAGTCTCGTTCCATGCCGGTCAGCTTGCGCTGCAGGGCCATGACACCTGCCAGGTCATTGCCAAGGTCTTGGGTAGACTCAATGACCTTGGTCTTTTCCCGGATCCAGGACTTGGTTTCGTTGCACTCGAGGTGGTAGTTCTGGATGCTCAGGGCAGACAGCAGAGCGTCCTTTTTCCTGTCCACCAGCTCTCTGAACTGACTCCACCTGTGAACACAGAGAGCAGCATGAAAAGGTAGATATTGGAATGAATAGTGAGGGTTGAAGCTGCCTCATTTTTTTCCTTCCTTCTTTCTGACTAAATGCTTTCATTTGTTTGTTTTTAAATCATGTCACCCAGTAAATGTCCATCAAATGGCTCAATGCAATGTAGTAAACAGTTACAATACATCTGTCCCCTAGGGTCTAGTAATTCATATCTGCTGCACTCATCATACACATCTCAAAACCGCTCCAAAGAAACATTTCCCAAACTGACTGTACCCTGCTCAAAAATGTTTAACAGACAGTCGAGAACATGACAAAGGTCTTCACTGATAATGAAGCCTTTTCCAGCTTCACCAGAACCTGCTCTAGACTTCATTTAAAAGGGACAACACAGGCTCCATCTTGCATCTTCTACCATCTGGGTACAGGTCACCAAAGCTCTAACTTCAATTTGGGGAGAGGTAGGTGCTGGGTGACTTGACTCATGTCCTAAATGATGTCACTTCACCCTAAAAGCCTTTTCTTGCAAAACATGGCTGTAAATACATGGAAAAGCAGATGCCAATGTCATGACATCTGTGCTGCGAGGTCAGTGACCTGAGCAGGAAGTTCCTGATAACAGAGCTGGACAAGTGCCCATACCTTCCCCAGGCCTACACAGGGGCAGCAGGCCCACTGCTAAAGCCATGCATACCTTGTGTTGAGTTTGTCCTGCTGAGCTCTGATTTCCTTTTCACTGGGGTGGCCACTGTGCATCAGCTGCCGTGCAATCTGGTTCACCACAGCAACCCGGGAAGCCTGGTTGTTCATTTCAGGTTCTAGACTCTCAAATCTAAAAAATGCAATTCAACAGGGTAGTGACTTCCATGATCACTAGTCCTATGTGTCAGTCCACATCCTTTGCACCCAGGTAGTAACTTCAACTTACCTGTGCTGGATGACTTCCAGGTCTTCCAGCTTCTCTGGGATCTGCATGTTGTTGAGCCACTGCTCCTTCTCATCAATCCAGAGCTCGCAGGCATCAGCTTCACTGAACATCTTGTACAGGGCCAGGGTGTCCTGCAGAGCCTGCTTCCTTAGCCGTGTTAGCTCTGCCACCTCCTTGTAACGCTCCTCAATTCCTGCCAGGCGGCCCTTCACATCTGGAGACTCTGCATGTGCTTGGGGAAGGGCACTGGCTTGCTCATGCAGTGTGTCAATAGTGGGCCTGTAGTTGGTGATCTCTTCTGCTACATCTTTATGCTTCTTGACCAAAGACTGTGTGGAGTACTCATCATGGCCCACATCATTGCTGGAGACAATCTTGAGGATATCTAGCATCCAAGCATCAATGTCGTCAGCATCAGCCTGGAACTGGTGCAGTAATGAGGCCTCCTCTAGGCGCTTCTTACGGATGGCTGAGAGCTGCTCCAGGTTGGCCCACTGCTCCCGGATGTAAATGATTCTTTCACGAATCTTTTCTGATCCAAAGTGTTCCTCTGCAATCATGTCTTCACCTTCTTTAATGGCCTGCTCAAAGTGGCCACTACGGCCACTCATCTCATCCTCAAATGCCCGGTGTTTGCTCAGCAGGCGCATGACACTGGTCAAGTCTTTCCCATAATCATCAGAGGACAGGATTTTCTCCTTCTCCCGTATCCAGCCTTCCTCTTCTGCCATCTCCCAGAAAAACTTCCAGAGGCGACGAGACTCTTCCAGGCGAGCCCTCCGTTCAGCTGCCAGCTGACAAAGCTCTTGATAGCAGAACTCCATGTGGGCAACACGGTCTCGGATTACCTGGGGGTCGCAGGGCTTGTAGCCTATTTTAAAACACCAAGAAAAGAATGCTGAATATCTGACCGAGTTTCCAATAGCTTCCTGCTCATCTGCAGACCATGTTCTAGCTTGGTTACAGGTTCAGATCTATGCAGTGCTGTGTAAAAAGCAGTAGGATACTTCCTGAGATTCTGACTTCTTGTGGGATATTTGTTTAATCATGCAAAAATGTGTTGCATTTGTTTATGTTGAAGAACATTTGTTTAACTATATAAAGATGTGTTGCTGTTTTACCTTGCCTGCCTAAGGCACCTGATGGGTCTAATAAAAAGCTGAATGGCCAATATATAGAGAGGAAGAAAGAAAAAGAGACAACAGGGAGAGGCTAGGGGCCAGCCAGAAGAAGCAGGAAAGTAGGACATAAAAGTGCAGAATAAAAAAGATAAAAAGCTCAGAGACAAAATGTAGGTGAATAGAAAGATTAAATTAAGTTAAAAGAGCTAGTGGGACAAGCCTAAGCTAAGGCAGAGCATTCATAATTAATAATAAGTCTCTGTGCCATTATTTGGGAGTTGGTCGATGGCCTAAGAAAATTGCCAGCTACACTGACTGGAACAGGAAGAAGGGGCTATGCCATGCACTATCTTTTGGCCCAACTGTAGACAAAGATCACTTATAAATCAAGGAATCACATGGATCATATGAAAGAAGGCAGCTGTGTTTACTTGGTTCTTAGGAAGCAAGGCCCAACAATCCTTCTAAACACCCTCTAAATAGCATGTGACCAGGGGTCAAACCTGTGAGCTGCTGGAGTAGTCATAGTAGGCTGTTAGTACACATCTTTATTGAACACAGACTGGCAGCATTTTCATTGCTAGATGCCAAAGTTCTCAAAATCAAGCAGCATTTGAGTATTTAAGGAAAACGTGTCTATTTCAGAAGAGAGTGCTGAAGTATTAAAAAAAAGAAAAAAAGCCACTGTGCTGCACACATTATAACCTGGAAGCAAACAATCCTCTCAGAAACCTACAATGGTGTAGTAGCTTACAAGCCCTGTTGCCACACACCAGGCCTGTACTCCACAGAGATGTATTTCCATTGTTGAGGAGATAATTTAGAACAGTCCAGTCTTACCTTCCCCATCTGTTGCAAATTTCTGGGCAGAGGCATTAACACCTCTTACACGCTCTGCTTGGATTGCAATGTCTGCTTCAACCAAGGCATGCTTCTGTAATAAGTCTTCTACACCAAGCAAGTGTTTGCCATAGTCTTGAGATAGCAATAGCACCTGTGCACAAAGGGCAACAGAAATGACATCTGTGAATACAGCTTTGATTTCAGTGTATCATCTTTGAGCAAGCAGATTCAGCATCCTCGATGTACCTTCCCTCTGACTTGCCACTGGCCACCTTTGGACAAGACAATGCGAAGTAAGTCAGAACAAAACAAATAGGAAACCTACAACAGGAGAGATACAATAACTAAGGACCATCCACCTTGGCAAAAACAAATGAAATTCACATTAAAAATCATGGAACAGAAAGGTACCCCCCCACACACACACAAGAGCTTATTGACATGACTTTATGCCTGTCTCTTATACACATCTAGATGTGTATAAGAGACAGGGACAGGGTTTTTCTGTGTAGCCGCGCCGTTCCTGGAACTCACTGAGTAGCCCAGGCTGGCCTCGGACTCACAGAGATCCGCCTCCCTCTGCCTCCCTAGTGCTGGAATTAAAGGCTTGCACCACCACTGCCCGGCCTCCAAGTGCCACATCTTTAATCAATAAGGAGACCATGGTCAAGTGCCACATCTTTAACCAATAAGGAGACCATGGTCAAGTGCCATATCTTTAACTAGTAAGGAGACAATGGTTAGGTACCACACCATCATTTTGAAACTCACTGAAATTTTCTTGTTCCTCATTCAACTTGCCAATTTTTCTCCCATCTACTATTTCACATCGTCCCCAGAAAAAAATTTCTATTTCATTTGTAACATTTCTCAGAAAACTATGTTAACTGAATTATAGTGTGCATATCATGACTTATAAAATGAAAATCACTTTTTTGCTAAACTTTATGAAGATTTCTTTTTTAAAAGGTCAAAGAAGATCAAACCTTACAACACTGTAAGTTTGGGACAACAGCAGAGGGAAATTGATTAGTTATCAGCTGACCTTGTCCCTCTGTCACCACAGCTCAAGAGGTAAGACACAGGTGAAGACCGACATTCAAAGACAGAGTTCTCTTATGTAAGGAACACAGTATTCTGAGAGAAAAGAGGACTGTCTAAACACTATTCTCTTCTATTCTCAAGGATAAAAGTCTTTCAGCTCAAGAACTGCCAAATAAAGATGGCACTCTATGATTTGCATCAGAAGATATCAATAGGCACAGGGCTGTGGCACAATGGCATGACTTTAGGCTCAGGACTGCAAGCAATGGAGGAGAAAGCACAAAACAGCATGGCAGCCATTATTATCATCCAGCCTCCTACCAACCTGTGCCGTTTTGCCACACTCCCAACTTCTGAACGGCCAGGAGGCAGACTTAAGTATTAGCTCCAAAAAAAGCTGAAGAAGGGTGGTTCAAAGAAGATAAAGCAAAACAGCACTAAATATCTGAATTTTGGCTTTCTAGCTCATGGCCTGTGCTTACCACCACCCGTCCATCTGCATACATGGTCCTAAACAGTATTACTAGAAAGATCAAGGTAACAGTGGAAAAAAAAAAATCACATTTGATTCTCTACATTGGAATATATTTAAGATAGTTCTAAGTCACTGCAACAGATCTTGGCTATGAAGTGGGCTTTGTTACAACTTTTCCACAGGGCTCATCTCATTTAGCTTGTGAGCTTGTAAGCAATGTAGTCTCACTCTGGCTTTGCAAAAGTGGGCATTTGGCAAAGGGCCCAGTGCATGACTCCCACAAAGAAAAGGTCTGGCTGAATCAGCTCTGGCCTTCCCTACTTTCTTTTAGTCAAGTGTTACCTTCATTTCATCCATCCAGTCCATAATGTAAAGCATTTCCTGGAATATCTTTTGCAGCCCCAGATTCATCTCAAGGCGCTGCCTCCTGGCCCTGAGCAATTCCAGCAAGTATTCCCAGAGCCGGATGACATTGTCCTTCCTGGCTGTAATGCGCTTGATGTCATGGTAGTTCTCTGCTTCAAGTTCCCTGGCCACAGCCACCACAGCCTGAACACGTTCTTCGTATGCAGCAATGTCTGTCTCAATGGCCTCATGTTTTTTGGTGGCAGCCTCAACTGCAGGAAGGTCAAATCCAAAGTTGTCCTACAGAAAAATAGAATGAAAAGAATTGTAAATCAATCAGAAGGGGTGAGATTTGGGGGGGGCGGGGCAGACAGACACAGTATGTAAGCAAACTCTGCCTATGGAGTCTCCTACTTCATTGGTTTCTCACTTCCCTAGGATCCTTAAAAACTCTTGGTTCAGTTCAAATATCTTCCTAATAACAAATACATCAGCAACTTTTCACTTTACAGAGGGACCTGGCTCATATCCAGTACATGACTTCAGACACTGATGCAGGTAGGAATTTGTCAAGCCTAGAGAAAAAAGCTGCTTTTATATTTCACGACCAGTCTCACTGCCTCGCAGGACTGGCTGGTCAAATGTTGAGGGAAAAGAAAGAGCAAGGGGAACTTTCAAAGCTCACATGAATGTGAATGATGCACACACTCAATGGCTCTGAACAAACTGCTTCAACTCCTTCCACATCTAAGACAAGTCAGACAAACAGACAAGAAAGAATATCAGAAATTTTAAACATCCTCTTTGTGGGAAATAAAAAGTTACTGGCCAGTAACTTCACAATACTGGAGGTTGGTACGTGCTGTCCTAGGCCTCCTGGTGAGGGCCAGTGTTTCTTGGCTACTTCAGAAAAACTTGTGTTAGTAATTTGGACAGAACCTGAGACACCAAACGCTGGTTTTCGCTCAGCCATGTCTCCCTCATAGCTGCCTTGCGATCGAATCTGCGGGCAAGCTGTTCCAGTTTTTCCTGCCTTATGAGCTCATTGCGCAGAGCCAGCTCTCGCTCGTGTTCTGCTTTTTCCAGTCTTTCCCAGGCCTGCAGAAGTGGGGAAGAAAAAAAAAATGGTTTCCTGTAATGTTCAAGAAACCGTTGTTGGCTATAGCAACAGCTAAGAATTTGTTAAAAGGATCAAAGAATTTGAAAGGGAAATCCTGTTTCTACTCTTGAGAAAAAGATATTTTTCTCTCTCAACATAGCCTTATGGGAACACTCTCTTATCAAAGCCAAAAAGATACTGTGTCATAAGCTTGGGAAACAAAACAGTTTTAGGATAAGGAACAATACAACTATAACTTCTAAATAACTGATCTGAAAGAAATAAATTGACTTTCCTTAGGACAAACATATTAGAAATCTTTTATTCACTCCACCTATTCACTCTTCCTCATGCCACATTTTAAAAATTCAATTTTTCTTTCAAAATTCCAACTGACTGTCCACATTAAATTCATTCCTGAAAATGTCTTACTTCATGTTTTTTAAAAAAAAATTCCAAATATCGAATGTTCAAAGGATTCTGTGCGCAAATGAACAGAGTTCTAGATTTTTCTAATTTTCACTTGGAAATAATCCCCACAGTACAAGTCTACACTTGTAGGCATACTGAGCACAACAACGGAACAAGCTGGTCTGACAGCTTCTCTGATGGAGGCAAACAGCATCTGAAGCCCACAACCTGCAGAGATTCCAAGCATGTGGAATCAAGTCTCTAGTCCCCTCTATGTCACGTGAAGAAGTTTGAGTTGATTGCTTCACATAGATGAAGGATTAAACCAAGTATCTGGGTAACAAGGTGAACCCTGAGCCAAGGCTGTTGACAGATGTTGACAAAGTCTTAACACTGCCCACAGAGCTCCAGTGGACTGACCTACCACAACTCTTTGATGGACTTTCTGCTATCCTTGGCATCAACAGCAAGGAATGCTGGGAGTGACCCTTGCATTCTCCTGCACTACTAAATAATCAAGCAGAGAGAACCTGAAGCCTGCTGGATGGACAAACCAAAACATGATCACATGGGTTAGCTTCACCTTGTTGATATCAGAGATGAGCTTCCCTTCTCGGGGCATGTAGACCTTCTGGTTATTAGCTCTCATCTTGCTCTGAATTGTGAAAAGCAGCACCTCCAAGTTCCCCTTCTCAGTAAACCTGAGTAGAGAAAACCAGCCATAATCATTACTGTACCTTGTTCCTTCAAGAACGAAAATTCATTTCTTGTAAGAGAAAAACTATTTCACACAATCATGATATTTTAAATCCATCTATCTCTGGTCTGATTTATGTAAAGTTTGTATTAGTGAGACAGCAACTGGTCCTTATGAACTTTGGAACAGTGGCATCGTTTTGTGGCTATTGTTGTTTTTATATTTGAGGACAGCAAGGGCACAAAGTTAATCACCTAGACCAGTAGTTCTCAACCTGTGGGCTTCAATCCCTCCAGGGTTTAAAGGACCCTTTCCTGGGGGTCACCATATCAGATATCCTGCATATCAGGTATTAACATTACGATTAACAGTAGCAAAAATATAGTTATGAAGTAGAAATGAGAATAATTTTATGGTTGGGGTTACCACAACATGAACTGTATTAAAGGGTCAAAGAGCTAGAAAGGTTGAGAACTACTGCCCCTAGCCAATGGATTTACTTCATTCAGAGAGAGAGAGAGAGAGAGAGAGAGAGAGAGAGAGAGAGAGAGAGGTGGATGAACAAATCAGCAATAATTATTTCAAATACCTAACTTAAATTTTCATCGGTTTTCAGAGTCCTCCCTCACCAAAGCATTCACAACTGAATTTTCAGAAGAAATAAAAAGGAGTTTGCTAATCAACAAGAGATAAAGTCTATAATCCCCACTTAATAATTATATTAAAATACTAAACTTAAAATTACATGAGAGGGTTTGGAGAGATGGTTGGAGTAGAGCTTAGCTCTCTAGCACCTGCATTAAAAGCTGGCACAGCTATGCTGATGAAATAGCAGGAGGGTAACAATGACACAGCACAAGGAAAGGGAATAAAGCAGAGTGACAGAGCAGGACACCAGTCATCCTCCTCTGGCCTCTGAGCGTGTACACAGATGTGTGTTTCCAAACACACATGGGTGTGTACATCACATACACACTTGAAAAAGAAAAGAAAAAAATCAACTTTTTTAGGTAGCAAAACTTGATTTCAACTGTAATGCAAGGGTGTCTTTAACACAGTATTAGTGCTGCCACATACTTGATAACAGGATATTTTCTCAGACCCACTCAGGGTTTTATAACATACACTGTATCAATATATACATTAACTTTTCTTTTTTCTTTTTTTCTGAGACAAGATCTTGCTATGTAGTCCAAGTAAACCTGAACTCAGGATCCTTCAGACTTAGGAGTTCCAAGTGCTGGAATTACAGGCACGTGCTACCACACCTGGCTTCACTGTGTTACTTTTCTAAAAGCTAAAAGTAGAATTTTAAAAAATATTCAGTGCAAGAATTTTGGAGAAGGGACTGAGGTCTTGTATCATCCTTTAGGTTCTCACATATCCTGTATGTCAATGGTGCAGCCTACTAGAAAGAGCTCAGGGGAGACAATGTATGAGAAGTCTCAGCAACTAGGACTCAGGCAATGAGGGAAACAGGACACTGAGTTAACAGAAGAGATTACAGAAGTCAGAAAATGGGTGTCCTTTGGCTGCTGCCATCTCTCCTCCTATATTAATGACAATACATAACAATCTGTCTCTTACTTAGGTGGTTTCTCCACTGTGCGGTAAGTGTTGAATGCCTGAAGCTGCTGCTGGACTCCAACCAGTGAATTAGCAAATTTGCGATTGTTCAGAATGATGATGGTTTGTTCAATCCACTCCAGTAGATCGGAGGCAAGTGATTCGTACTTTTCAATCATTTTCTCTGTTTCAATAGCATTATCAAGCACCTGTAATGAAAGGTTAGGAAACCGCTACCCAGATGTCATGGTTGAGGAAAAGGCNCTGTAAATGCTTCCACGTGAAACATGCACACTAATGACTAGCTTTCCCATAGCCTGGTCCTTGGCAGAAGCATTTTAACTTAAGTGCAAATAGGCACCCAGACCAGGCCTATTTATCTGTGAGTAGTGACAGCCTAATTCAACTGAACTGGTTCTAAAGCCACCCAACCTCCAAGGAAAGACTTGATGATTTCTGTAATTCCTAGAAAAGCAAAGAGACTTCTGGGTTGGGGTGCAGGGAGAGGAACAAAACAAAATGAACAAACCAAAAAGAGCAGGTGAACTTTGCCATTGAGATGAGAAAGTCCTGAGACTGAGGCTTTTAAAATCATGGTGAGTAGGATCTCATAACCATGGCAGAGGCAATTGAGTTAGAACAGTCAATTTCCTATAAAGGATGAGGAAACAGGTTTGTGTCTGAAATTCCCTTTCTAGAGATTTCTACTATTACTCTAATTACCCTTTGGGAAAACAAGGAATCTACCTTATTTCTGCCACTCTCAGAGGCCACTATTGAGTACCGCTTACTCCTGGCAAAGTAAAGTCCACAGAAGAAGAAGGGCTCTCAGATGCAGAGAAAGGAGGTAACTGATGATGTGCGCAAGTTACTACACTCGTGTAAGCTCACCTTCCCAATGCGCTTTCCTTCAACAGCCAAGGCCTTCATCTTAGAGAAGTAGTGGTAGTAGGTCACCACATATGTGATGATAGACTTCTCATCAGGGTGGTCCACACTGATATCTGTAACCAGAGAGGGCTTTGCTCAGCGTGCCACTCACCATGTACCACTGGGGCAGCAGGAGCAAGCTGCAACAACTGTCTAACAGTACTTAACAGTCCAGAGACTTCTTATTCTTTGAAATTTCTGCCATCACACCATAATCACAGAATGAGGAAGGAAGCATCCCACAGACTCATTTACCACATGAATATCCACAAAATGCCTTCTGCAGAAGGCATGTTTGTTTCCTCACCTTAACCTCAACCCCTAACACTAAACTGGGTTGTGAAGTTAGACACCCCATCTCGGCCTATGGCACATTCTTCTCTGGACATCTTTGTCTCCTTTTACCCATATCCAGTTAGTGACAGAATTCTTAATGTCATAGTTCAGGCCGTTCTGTTCACATAAACAAACCTGAAACAATGGCTTCCTCACTGGGCTTCTCTGTCACCCCACTCTCTTAACCCAGGCTGACTTTCCAGAAGCATGAACACAGAAGTGCCCTTCAGTGTGAGTGAAGCATGGTCCCTTTAACTCTTTTTATCTTGCTGTAGCTTTTCTTCGCTTTCCCCATCCTTCCTTCAAATATTTATCAGGTTTTTTCTAAGTACCAAGCATCATTCCATATGTTTCTAAATCCACAGAAGAATATGCCTCTTCACCATTTTTCATATGTGCCCCTACTTTCTGATATTCCTGCATTCCTTACAACTAGTGTTTGCCTGAAATGACCTTCTCTACCCATAGTCACTATCTCTGGCTCAAAAGGAGCAGCTCAGGGGTTACATGGACATTTCTCAATCCTGTGGCGAAATTACTGTCTTCTTTCTGCCTTGGGACTCTGAAAAACAATCTGCCTTCTGCAAGATATTATTATTTACTCATGTTTTTTGTCTAGGAGTCTTTATCCTAAAGGGTTAAAATGTATTGTAGGCATCTCACACCATGTCACCTTCCCAATTCCCACTGGGCTGTCCTGTAAGTGGATAGTTAATGTGTATTCACTGAGTAAGGAAATGAATTAGAATGACAAGTCTCAGGAATGGTAATGTTGAGAGAAATACTCAAGCTAGGACAGATTAAAAATAAGACACATAGAAGTAAGTTTCCTAACAGCTCTATCAGGTTCTTTTTCAATACACATTCCATATATATCCTTATTTCTACTCTGTAAACAGTCCAGTGTGTTCCTTCCCCATCAACGTGTGTGTGTGTGTGTGTGTGTGTGTGTGTGTGTGTGTGTATACATATGTGCTGCATTTAATTTAGTAAACGAAATGTTGATATACCTAAAAGGAGTAACAGGCAAAAAATTTCCAGCTTGTCTAGGAATATATTTTAACTGATATCCCTTGGAATACTGGGCAACTACTGATCAAGGTCAAAGCCACAGGAGACATCAGATGCTGTTTTTAGCTCTAGTCTTGTGATCTGAGAAATCAGTCTCTGTTTTATACTGGTTGGTGATTAGAAAGATTAATGTATGAGTTAATAAAAAGTCTGTGTAAGAGGAGGAGGGGGGAAAAAAGAGGCTCATTGTAAAAATACAAAGGGCTAAGACCTAAGGGAAGCCTTCTCACAGCAAGGAGTGTTAATGAAGGCTGATCATAGTTCAAGGAATTTTAGCTTTCTGTTTACATTGAGAAATCACTTAATGGGTTAGCTCAAAGATATTTGTATCTTCGCTTCCTGTAGTAAATCTTATGCACTGAAGAATAACAAGAAACCAGCTTGGTAGCCTCATGACCTCAAGATGCCCTTGGATCATTCAACTTCCCATTCTATATTTATAAGAACTTTAAACTTTCACATACATACATTTTTCTCTCTCTCTCTAATATTTTCTTACAGCGGAGAGAATCTATAAGCCTTTAGCATTATAAACTAAATAATCTCATATTTTAAATCTTTCTCAAAATTAGAAAAAGTTCTTTTGAAATCCCACATTGTACTGGGACCTAGAAATGAGGATTTCATAGGCTTCCCTAGAGAGGTCAGCTTGGTCATCTTAAGATAGGCGTTGGCTACTGCAGGGACCCAGATACTAGCCATCAGTTCCACACTGATGTGATATAGTCAGTCAAAAGAAAAACTGTGCTACTGTCTCATCCACTCACACATTCCTTTCCTTATCTAAGCTCCAGCATCCTAAGAGTGCCCTTGTTCTCAATCTCCACTTACCCTCAGTACACATTCCTGTGAACATCAGTCAATAAGCATTCACTGAGTGCCTATGCTAGGCTGTCTCTGTGAACACGGGTACCAAGAACCTCCAATGATACCCCACTGCCTGCTAGACAGCCAAATGTTTGATATTTATCCTGAAGAGTGAAGGCCATGGATATTCTCTACACCGTTCCCATAGAATCCCTCAATCATCAAATTTGCCTTCTTTTCTGGTTCTTCACCTTTGCCCATCCCCTTTCTCTTGTACTCATCTTTCAAAGCCTTGTCAAATGTAACCCATCCTACAAACCCTCAAGTAACTGCCATACTGGATGTTTAAAGCTCTTCCTTTGCTACTTCTCAAGGCATGCTGTACACATAAGAGCACCCCAACACAAGAAGACTTTACATTAACCTTTCACATCTAGGGTACTTACCTTCAGGGTCTAACAGTTTAGTGAGGCCAAGGTGCTGCTCTGCCAGGTTAAATGCATTTTGCAGATTGTAGTGTGCATTGGATTTCTTCAGTTTATCAAAATCTATCAGGTCAGGCCTATACAGAATGACAGTGGAATAAAAAAAAAAAATTATGCCTTGGAAATAATTCAAGTGTCTAATGAGACATGATAATTACTCCAGAAATGTTAAAATAAACACTTAGTGGAGTAAAATCACAGTATCTCATAATCAAATCATTGTATCTCATAATTATCAAGCAGTGATACCTGGTTTTTGAATAATCACCTTTAAAGTTTATCAGGCAAATGAAAGATAATGGAGTGAACTCACACATTCTCTCCATATGAATGCAGGAATTTCTACTATGGCACAGTATCTAAGCCACAGATAGGAGAAATTACAACTTATCCAGACCTGCCATAGAAAAACGGCAACATATCTAAGCTTCTACCTTTACCATAATTTCTTCAGACTTACCGGTGTTTGTGTATCAGTGCATTGAAGGCCATGCCATCCCTCCAGCTAGTGGTGAAATTGTGGATGTTGACATTGGGGTACCTGACGAAAGAGAGCACAAGAGCAAAGCAACAGAATTACCAAATAAAGGCTTATGATTTTGCTAAGTGCTTTAAAAAAAAACAAAACAAAAAAAAAACCTGCGTTCATTGTAAATTCAAGGTCATATATCAGTAAGGACAATTAAGTTTGAACATATGTCCCCTTAAAATTAGCCTGCTATGTAGTAAAAATAAAAGAGACAGCTGTGTGTCTTTACATCTGCTTGTTAATTCAATTCCATGAAAGACATAAACTATGTTCTAAATCTAAAACACCATTCTTAATCAGGAAAAAGTGATCACAATCTTGATGTGTCCACAGCCTTTTGCAATCTGTGGCTTTGTAGTCCATCTGCCAGGGCTTCAGGACCGATTTCACTGGAATCTGAATTCATATACCACTGGACAGAGCTAGCTAGGACTGCTTGGTCATGTGGCACTCAGCTCTCTTTTTTACATATAGTGCTTAACTGATGTTTTCTGAATAAGAACTTCCCTAGAAAACTTTTCTGTTTGAAACTGGCCTCAAATGAATGGGCTATTTTACTTCATATTAACTGCTAGTAACTTTATATCTGTGGTTGCACAAAGGTTCATACTTGCTTTCACCTGCTTATTAAGTTATAAAAGCAGTTCTCAACCTGTTGGGGTTTGCAAATCAGATATCTTGCATATCAGATATTTACATTACAATTCACAACAGTAGAAAAATTATAATTGTGAAGTAGCAATGAAAATGATTTAATATATGTAGGTCACCATAACATGAAGAGCTCTACTAAAGGGTTGCAGCAGTAGGAAGGTGAGAACCACTGAGTTATAGAGAAGCTCTTTGTAGTTTCCATGGTTAACATTCACTGCTTACACCCACGAGTAAGGCAGAGTTTTCTTTTTCGAAGTTTTTACATTCACCTATCTACCTGATTGGGTCTTTTCTTTTGGGAGGAAGGGGGTCAGAGGATACTTGTGGGAATTAGTTCTCTCATTGCATAGTGTGGGTCCCCTAGGAGCTAACTCAGGTCATCAGGCTTGATAGCAAGTGTGTTTACGACAAGTCTCACCAGCCCCAAGGTAAGGCAGTTTTGAGAATAACCAACTAATTAATCTGATAAAAGAATTGGTTCTCATTAAGAACTAAGAACTCTGAAATAATTTCATCAGCAACTTTACAGGATTTAAAAAAAATTTATTCATTTTTAATTATGTGTATGTGTGTGTTTGTGTGAGTTTAGTGCCCACAGAATCCCAAAGGAGCTGGAGTTTCAGCAGTTTTGAGCCACCTGCTGTGGGTGCTGGAAACAGAACCTGGGTCCTCTGGAATAACAGTGAGTGCTCTTAACTGCTGAGCCATTTTTCTAGACCCTCTTTACAGGTTTAGTATTAGCTAAAATTCACGAAATGTCAATAAGAAAAAAAAGTGGCAGTGCTATACAAGTATCTTCAAATTGGGTTTCAGTGAAAGAATACAAGGAAAACCAGGGCAGGTTTACATAACTGCTTCTAAGTTTCCTGTGCAAAGCTTCCAAAATGGCAGAAATTAAATGTGAAAACTCCCATGCATTTTAAAAAAGCATGTGGTTGTGATTCTTAGAAATGCTCCCAGAATTTTATAATTTAAGATATAATGGTCTGCGGAGCTTCCTTGATAAAGAGAAAGAACTGATTAAGGAAATATGACAATCTCCAAGTATAAATCAGAACTCCTTCCATTCTGACAGCCAGCTGAAATGTCAACATATCAACTGTTTACGTGTTCACAAGACTTCTCAATGGAAGCCATGAAAAAGATACTTGTCAGCACCTTTGAGTGATGATCACAGAGGAACTTAATCCTGAGAAATGCCTAGTGCCCTTTGCGTTCACACTCACCCAGCTGTCTTCATCTGGCACCACAGCAGCAATGCATCCTTGGCAGACTTTTTCTCTTTGTTATCTTCAGTCTCCACACTGATATCCTGGATCTAAAGTTTAAAAAGAAATATTAGACAAACACCCAAGTCATTTCTGACAGCCACTGAGGAATAGGTCTACATTTATATAAAACAGATCAAAGTTTCACCCTGCAGACTATCTGCTCTAAATGTCAGTAAGAACTGTCAGGGTCACCTCAGAATCCTCTAGAACTAGGTTTCCTATTCTACACAGGAAGCCAAAGGGATGACTGGTTGGTCACCTAAATGCCTCCCTAGCACTTATTAAGATCATATATGCTCCTGGGGANCCATCATTCTGACTGCAAGCTAGCTTGGTGGCTTCTCATAAAAACCAGAAAAATATTTTGCTGAGGCACTATATGTATATTCCTGAAAACTGACCTAAACTCTAAGAAAGAACCTGCTTAAACGCTCTGCTTCCATGCTAAGTTCACAAACAAGTTCAACATTAGACATAAAGCCTGGTTTATGCATCAAGGTAAAAAATGAATGAATTCTACCATGTCCGCTCAAAATTTTAGTTCGAAGATTAAGAGGCACCTATCAGTTACATGATTCCAGATAAATGCTCCCAACTATCACCTATGAATTTGGGACAAGAGGTAGGAATACAAGTAATGATTCAATAAAACAAAGCTAGTGAAAGAAACTGCACAATGCCAGCTACCAGCCCTGCAGGCCATATACTAGTGCCAGCAGCCTTGAGTCTCAATTCAAGAGAAGAAAATATGTATTAGCAGGCTCAAGGACAGAAAGGGCACACTGACAGTCAGTGTTCATTCAACTCAGTTCACTCTGAGAATTTTGAAAATGGCTGTGTATGCCAGCTCCCTGACATGGGCACTCCCCTGTGTCAAGGGGACACAATCAGAATGCCCTCCCATGTTCCCATCACCACAGGCCAAAGCAATAGATGGCATCTTCAACAATAATTCGCTTAGCCTACTTAATTAGAATGGCTGGAACTGGGCCCTGGGAATCTGAATTACTGAGATGTTTTCTCAATGACAGCAGTGAAGGCAGATGACAAGCCCCCTCTGTAACTCTCCCTCCCAACACATAGACATCCAGGACACTGGTAAGCTGAAGCATAATCTCAGAACGGCAACACAGATAGAAAAAGCATTGATCATATGACAGTCTCAGAGTTTGAACAGGAAAACTAAGACAGTTAAAATTTGATTTTTGATTTTTCTTGCCCTCCCCTTTGTTTGAGACTTTTCCTTACTCACAAAAATCAACAGATATTTATCAAAGGGC
>LZPO01017735.1:5859-16298 GCA_001675575.1 Neotoma lepida | reverse complement strand
CTGGGCACTATGGCTTATGTTTTTAAGCTAAGCACTGAAGAGACAATTAAAACATTTTAAGATCATATTATTTTAATTTTCTGGATGTAGATGACTATGGATGATAAACAGATCCTTGGTGATAAGCATGCACCAGAGATTTCACTACACTTCTGAATTAAAGACACATAAAAGCCAATAAAATCAGTTTACTTATATATACAGTTATTTGTTTAATTGGTAATTTAATTAAGGGAACTGATTTTTTAAATATGGCATTATGATTTATCTTCCACCTGTACATAGTTAAATAGAGAAGGATAAACAACTGTGGAATTATCTAATAGTTGAAAGGAAACTTACAGAAACTAGAATAATGACTTGATGTACTTAAGGATCAAATTCTAGTCATGTTCTACATGCTAAAATATTGTGTATTAAGAAATGAATTTTGTGTTTGTATTTTATAATCTTGTGGCAGAAATCATGACTCAATATTCAAGTAATTGATAAAAATATTAGTAACAAGATATTTGTATTTTATGAATTGATTAAATTTAAAGTAGATTTTACATCATGCTTTCAGTCTTCTGATTTCATGTATTTTGTACAATAACCCCTCATCAGATATATGGCTCACAAATAACATCCTTAAATATAGGTTGTCACTTCATTGTTTTTTCATTTATTGCATAGAAATGTGTTAGTTTGAAGTAATAACATTCTATTTAATATTTTCTTTTAATGTCTGTTTAACAGTTTTAAATAGAAAACCAGATTACCACCACAGTTAAATTGTCACTGTTGAAACATTTCAAACCTCTAAAGACATGTAAAGAAATTCTGCTTAAAATATATAATGTTTTCAAAAATCTGAGGATTTAAAAACATCCCTTTAGTAAATTTTAACGACAAATTGATATAAAAATTATTTAAATGTTCAGTTTCAGTATTCATGTGTGAAAAGCACATCAGTATCATATCTGTGTGTCTTTACCCCACCAATCAAAAGGTAGACAATCTTATGAATAGTATTTGAGTCAAAAATTCATATATTGTATGTAGGAATTGGCTTAAACACTTTGCAACTTTTTTTTGGCATTATCCATCAAACCTTGGGCTTAATACATTGATGATTTAACAAATCCTTTTCTAAGGCTATAGTCAATGATACTATGCACAAATTTGTTACAACAGATATACAACCCAACTTCAACACTACTTCTAATTAGAAGACATAACCCCCTGTCCATTAGCTCTGTACTTTATACATTAGTGGTGGTTTTATATAATTCATTATAATGCCACAATGATTGGGAATGTACCAATCTCAGATATACATGTCAACCCAAATACAACATGTGGGAAAGGCCAATTAAAGTTTCCTTTGTCTGTAATTAAAAGGTAGTTTAAACTGATCCACAATTTGTTGTGGTTAAGCTCTGAGAAAATGATTGCTTGGAGAGATATCAAGGATTGTATCCATAGTTAATATATGAGCTTGATTTCAATGTTGTGTACATAAATGTAAAAACTATATGAAAACTCACTAGGGTATACACACACACACACACACACATATATGTATTTATATGTATATGTGTATATATACATATATATATATACTTTCATACACATGTGACACATTTCAATCAGGTTTATTTAAAATCCATATACATACATAGTATAATCACTATTAACAATTCATTCTTTCCTACTATTCTACATTGACTGCTACAAGCCTTTAATATTAAGTTTTTTGTTGTTGTTGTTGCTTTAAGATTTCAGATGAGCAACTCTGAAAGCCACACCAGAATTTGTGGCACTAGAGTGAAAGTAATTTTACTCTTCCAATTAAGAAGTTGCTGCCTTTAATAGAAAGGCATATTTTGGTTTTGCTCATGAGTAATTTTATTTGGTTCTGTCCCATAATTCATCAGTCTATTGTAACTGTGTTATAACTCATATATGAGCAACTTGTGTCATGTGTGATCACTAATGGTCAAGTATAATTGTCATTTCATCTTAAAAAATGTAACTTTCACTACCACTTACTTTTGACTGATATTAGTAACAATAGAATGTTTTAAATGTACAATGTTCAAGACAGACCATTAACAGAGCTAATAAATGAACTCTAAGGCCAGTGTTAATGAACCAAATAGATGAATGAAGAAACATTTTGCCGTTCATTTTTTTTTCTTTAGGTCATAGTTATCTACTTTTCCTTATCAATGGCAAACTCAAATGAAGTTAGGTTCATTCCATTGTTTATTATAAAATTATAATTTCCAATAATCTCAGGTATGGTATGATGATGTAGCTGATGATGGCAATGCCTATTACTGCCTAAACAATAACCAGAAAATCAGCAGCAGTTATATTGGTGAGGAATGCAGACAGGCTTACATAGGAACTCTGATTCGGGGTACACATGACACACATGGTGAGCATGTGTGTCAGGGCTGCAGCATTCAAAGTCTGAAATAGAGAAGAATTTGCTTCCAAACTTATTCATTATCCATGAGTTGTCTGGAGATTTTTGTCATGTTTGCTTTGATGNCTCTCCCCCATGCCATGGAGCATAAAGTTTATTGTAGCAGAGTGAACAACAGAGGAGAATGAGAGGATGAAAGAAAACATGAATCAGAAGTGAACCACAGCCTTTATAAGCCGGTCTATGAAGTAAAGGCATGCTGTTTTTTCTTATATTTGCTAGAAACAAGTTCTAGGTCATGCTACATCCAAGGCTTGGAAATTGCACTATGATGTGGTACCATAAGGTGTGACTGTCTGGGAATAGATTTAGAAGTTTATTACTAAAGAGGAATTTTTCAAAACTAAACTGATTTTTCTCTTAAAAAATAGCACTTACATGATTTCAGTTTACTAGAAATACAATCACAAACAAGTCAGAATTATAAGGATGGGGAAACGCATTTCTACTTCCTGATAAGTGTAATAAACTGTTTTCTAGGATTTAGAAATTATTATTGATGAAAATAACTTAAAATCCCTGGCATTATCTAGGAGCAATTTTTCTATTTCCCAGTGTCTTTACAGAAAAATTACATTTCACATATTACTTTTGTACCTACATTTCTTGGCTAATGAAGTCTTTATGATGTTCAATATCAAATTATACTGTCAATGAAACAGTCTATTGGTATATGNACACAAACAATATCTAGTCAAAATTGGGATAGTAGGTCCTTTTGACCATTTGTAGATTTTAATCTTCTTGAGAGTTCTAGAGAAGGATGAAAAATAGTATCAGTATTGAAAATTTAGAATTTTTTATTATTTAGTTTTGTATATATATATATATATATATATATATATGTGTGTGTGTGTGTGTATGTATTCATGTGTGTATATGATCACATGTGTAGGTGCACATGTCAGTGTTACAGCTGGCTGTGGAGGATTGAGGGATCTATCTCATGTGTCTCCATCAAAAATTTCTCCACTTATTTGTGTACTTATCTAATTGAGGCAGAGTGTTTGATTGAAACAAAAGTTTACCAATTAGCTGAACTGGCTGTCAGTAACCTGCAGGGATCCACTGTCTTTGCTTCCCCAGTGCTATTATTACAGATGGCACAGGCTGCATACATGAATTCTGAAGATACAACTCAGTCTACTGACTGAGCTAACTCTATGATCCCTACTTATCAATTCGATACTGTAAACTGAAATTCTTAGAAAAGTCCAAATGTGGTATTTTAATTGCTTTAATTTTAAAATTCAGAATGCTTATTTCTTATATTCCATACTGACTTTATGAATATAAGAGAATAACACTTCATATGACCAAAATATTAATTATGAGAAACAAAAACATCAAAACATAGATATTCTTCTAGGACAAATGAATACATTTTAATTCCTAAAGCAAGCTGAGCAAAAGTTTGTTTTGTATTTTTGCTTTTATTTGTTCAGTTTCCTAACTTTAGAAACAAACTGAAAGAAGTCTGTTTTCGGAATGGAATTCTGAACATTTTATTTTTTCTAATTTTGAAAAAGAAAATCATTCCCGAAGATGAAGATGCAAGTATCATCTTATGCTTATAGTCCAGGCCAGAGTATAGCACATTATAAAATCCTCATTGTTAGTTTTATTTACTTAAAAATTTCATTATTTCATCAGGAATATTTTCCTTTTTAATTATGAATCTTATTAATTTGGGGTGGGTGCACATATACCAAATCATGCATGTGGAGGACAGAAGAAAAATTTCTGGAGTCTGTTCTGTCCTGTCATCTTTGTGTGGTCTCTGTGAATAATATTCTGGTCATGAAGCTTACATGTGAGCTTTACCCATTGGGCCATCTCTTTGGCATCCACCTGTAATTGTTTCTTCAGCTTCTTAATCACAAAAACTAAACTTTTTTTTTATAGTATCTTCAGGTTGGCCCAGAATTCATTGTATAGTTCAAGCTGTCCTTGAATTTTCCAAGGCCCTGTGGCTTTGGCCTCCTGAGTTTTGGGGTTATATACATGAGCTGGGTTAAATACATACCATATATCAGAGGGTCAAGGGGTTTACTCTCAAGCCTGAGAACCTGAATTCTAAACCTGGGCTCCACATGGTGCAAGGAGATGAGTGACTGCTGAAAGCTATACTCTGACTTCCACAATGGCATCCGCATGTCCATGAACATATAATTGAACACACACACACACACACACACACACATACTATGTAATGGAGAAATAAATAAACTTTGAACTAATATTTTNAATTCCTGAAATTTAGTCCTCCAATATCAACTAATAGTAATTAAAACACACATGAAAATACATTCAACAATAACATTGTTTAAAAGACTATTGTTTTGTTTGTTTGTTTATTTGTTTTTAAATGGGGCTTTGGGGGCACTGGAGAGATCATTCATTGGCTAAGAGCACTTTCTGCTCTTGCAGAAGATACATGTCAGGTGGCTTACAACTATTTGTAACTACAGATCCAGGGGATCTAACACATCTAGCCTCCTTAGGCACNGGCACTCGTGAGCAAAAACTCTCACAAAGAGACACATTACTAGACATAATTTAAAACGATAAATATAAATATTTTAAAAATTAAAAGAGAAGTTTTATATCATAGAAATTGCTTAGATATAGAATAATAAAGAGATAAAAATTATGATGACTTTATCCATATATATACATATAGATGTATACATATAGATATGTAGATACATGTATAGATATGGAACAGTTCATATCTGATCAGGAAAAAGAATAATACAAATAATTTTGTAAAGCAAATTTGGAGCTTAAAGGCAATTCATTTTTAAATGACATAACTCATTTATTAATGATTATAAAGTTATTGAAGAAAATTGGGCCATGGGAACATAGATACTTGTTTATTATTCAATAAATATTAAGGGCCCAGATTGTATTATGTGTATAGAAATACAACAGCAAAAACATATTCTAGTCTCTTTTTTAGTCCTCTGATATTTTACTGTGATGGTGAAAAAAGTGCACAAGCAGTTGATACGTGCAGTATATTGTATATTCAGGTGTCCTGAAGTCTCTATGCTGAGTGAGAAGGACCCTCCAGGGAGGCCTGACATGAAGACTCACAGCTGTCCATGAATTAAACTAAAACTCAGCGCTAATTATTCACAAAATTAAGAGATGTGGAAGCTAATCATAAGTGTATACTCAGTAAATAATCACTTGTATTTGTCTCTACGTATCATCTGTCTATGTGTCTATGTCTGTATGTATCTATATCTTCATCTATTGATCATCTATCTGTCTACATATGTATTTANATATCTGTCTAATTTGNCATCATTTTATAATATGTAGGTCACTCATCTATCATCTATCACTTCTTAAATTTCTCTATTCTGTCTTGAAAATGGCTTGTCCAAGATTAGATAAATTTCTTCAATTGGATTACAGAAAAAAAAATTATTCACAGAGCTTCACCTGCCAAAACACAAACATAGTATTCCATTCTGTCATAAGATAATTGTCATAACAATTGTCAAATTGTTTTGATTTATGATAATATCATAAAATCTTAATAACATAGAACTTTGGTTTTGCATGGAGAAATTAAATACTGCCACAGAAGGGAAAGTTTTTGCCATAGAGTATGAGCATCTAAATTTGACCCACAGAACTCGTGTCACAAAAGACAGGCATAGTGGCACATGAGTGTAACCCTACTTGGGAAGGTGGAAATTAGAGGCTCACAGGGGTTTGTTAGCCAGCTAGTCTAGCTTAATGAATGAGATTCAGGCTCAGAGAGAGACTTAGTCTCTAATTCTAAGGCAGAAACTAGTCAAGTCCCAACAAATAAAAAATTATCATAATTGCAATAAATACTTGTGTCCTATCAGACCATAATGCAATAAAACTATTAATCAAAAATACTAGAAACTAAAGAAACCATGAAAATACTAGAAACCTAAGCAAGACATTTTTGAATAAACAGTAGGTAAACCAGGAAATCAAGAGGATTTTTAAAAAAAAATCTCTAGAAATACAAGAAATAGAAATGTATGACTCACAGCAAAGAGGGAAGAAAGGTTGTAAGAGCCAAAATATCATGGAGTTTTCAGTGAGTCTGTATCTCCTAATAACATAAAAAAACTACATCCATAAAGTCTCACAGACATGACTGCCCAAACATGAGCTGGACAGGGACAACAATACACATGCCAAAATGGACATGGAAAAGCCCGCAAGACCTCAACCCAAAAGTGCTATATGTAACCGAGACTAAGGAATGCTGAACGTGGGAGAAATAGTTTTCCCCAGTTGGTTATAACACATAACATCAGTTGGTTATCAAATACCAAATGTTCAGCCTTGAAAACATACAAGCAAGTAACATTACACAGACTGAGCAGTTTATACTTAAGGACATAGATGTATTTACATATATGCCTGCAATAACAGTTAATGAAAAGGAGGCCGTGAATTTGAAAGAGAGAAAGGTTACATAGAAGGATTTGGAGAGAGCACAGGAAACGGAGAAATATTGTATTTATAATCTCAAATATTTTTTTGTTCATTTTTTGAGACAGGGTTTCTCTGTGTAGCTTTAGCGCCTTTCCTGGATTTCACTCTGTAGCCCAGGCTGGCCTCGAACTCACAGAGATATGCCTGCCTCTGCCTCCCAAGTGCTGGGATTAAGGCATGCACCACCACTGCCCAGCTAATCTCAAACATTTCTAAAGTGAAAAAAAATTTTTAAATGCATGCATCCTATAAGGTACTGTGGAATGTAGCGCAGGCCCT
Source organism: Neotoma lepida (assembly GCA_001675575.1). Taxonomy (NCBI): domain Eukaryota; kingdom Metazoa; phylum Chordata; class Mammalia; order Rodentia; family Cricetidae; genus Neotoma; species Neotoma lepida. The sequence goes on along the minus strand of LZPO01017735.1, from coordinate 9,046 downwards.
ATGCTGACTTCTGAGGCCACTAGACTGGGATCAAAAAAGTTTCTGTGTATTTCCCTTTATAAAGCTTTGTAAGAATTTAGTTACAGAACTACAGCTAATTTTAAAGGATTGCAACATATGAACTGAATGTCCCCCACAAAAAGATATAGTTTTCTTAAGTATTCTTCTAGGCTGATTGGATGATTAGAATTACTGTGATTGTCAAGCAAAGGAACATTANAGACTAAGCAAATTATCTTGGGCTATCATTAGCCCTNTTGATAGTGTTTTTAATAGCCATTCATTGTTCACCTCTGTTTTTGACTATTAAGCAAAACCTTTTAGAATATACTAATAGACTCCTAGCTTCTATTAACCTGTCTTTGTGAGGGTTTCTATTGCTGTCAAGAGACACCATGATCACAGCTACTCTTATAAAGGAAAATATTTAATTGGGGCTGGCTTACGTTTTCAGAGGTTTAGTACATTATCATCAGGGCAGGAAGCATGACAGCATACAGGTAGACATGGTGCTGGAGAAGGAGCTGGGAGTTCTACATCTTGATCCACAGGCAGCAAAAGGAGCATTGAGTCACTGGGAGTGGCTTGGGCATGTATGAGACCTCAAAGCCCACCTCCACAGTGACACACTTCCCCCAACAAGGCCATACCTCCTAATAGTGCCACTCCCTATGGGCCTAGCATTCAAGCACATGAGTCAATTGGGGACTATGCCTATTCAAGCCTCATAACCNGAAGGCTAAGTATGTCATAAAATAGCATCTGAGGTTGATTACAGAGATGCCTATGCTTTGCTGTAACCTGCCAACCTGATGCTTGCATCCATATACTCTTAAAAAAATCTTCGTTCATGGCTTTACTTGTTCTGTTTCATAAAACTTTATGAAACTCTTACCACATTAGAACATGGCATTTGGGGTAAATTGATTCTGTGTTCCTGAGCTGTGGTTGCTCATATTTGGCTCCAAAATAAGTGTTGACNTGGCAACTGTATTTCTGCATCAATAAAAAGAACACATCCTTAATTCCAATTGTGAGGAACATGGAAGAAATGAAGACTGATAGGCACTAATGGCCTCTGAAGTAGAATCAGGCCTCAGAAGGCCATTCACTCCTGCAATTGTTTCTATTTAAATAAATCCATGNTTCTGTTCTCTGTATAGCTGGCATGTTTTGTTTTCAGTTTCATGTTGTCTGTTCTCTGTATATCTGGCATATTTTATTTTCAGTTTAACTTCAGGAAATATGAAATGTTTATTGTAATAATTTTGCTCTCAGTACCTGCAGGCTAGCACAGCCTTCTCACAGCTTGGCTTTGCTCTCCATCTAAGTTTCATTATTCTCTCTCATCTCTGCTCCATTCTTGGTCATCACTGGTTCTTACTTTGACTTGCTTTTCATTTCTTTCTCTTCAAGCTCATTTTCTTCCATCAACACCCAATCAAGGTATGTTTTCAAAGCTGATTGATCAAGAACCTCGTTTACCACCTCCTAGATGTTTTATCAGTAGTCAAATCATCAGCCTTTTAATTTTTATTTTTATTCTCTCAAAAGTAAAGGGAGGCTTGAGAGTGGCTTGGGGTGCTTTCCTAGAGATTAAATAGCATTGATTATAGCCAGCAGGTCCTTATTATGTTTGCATTTAAACACTTAAGTTTGGAAAACAATGAAGGAATGACTTCATTGGGAATAGGTAGAATATTTCTAACATTTTGCCTCCTTATTTTTCTGATTTCTTACTGTCAAAATCAAACTGTATTTCTAAACTCAGATAACAATTATATTGCAGCAATACAAGCAATGTCTAAGTGATGCTTGCAGTAGTTGAATGGTGTGTGGTAGATGATGGGTTGTGGAAGTCCTTAATTATGCCAAGAATTGACATACTGACATTTATCTCTACTGAGAATAATACTGGGACATGATTCTTTCCAGGAAGGAGAGCTTTCATAATGGTGGCAGCAGCTGGCTTGGCCGACTGTTATTGTTTGTCTCTGTTTGGTTTTGTTGAGTACTTAAGCCTGTTTTGGACAAGTTATTTGATCTACACATGGTATTTCCAGTATCCCTTAAAGGTTGGAATGACAGCTGTCCAGTTGCAATGCTCTCTGCTGGAAGTATTTATTCGATGATAAAAACTTAAGCGTTTTTAAGCACTGCTCATTATTTTACATGATTTTTAAGAGTTCCNTTTTATGAGCATTAGAGTCCCCTTTTACTTTTCCAACTAGTGAAGACATACAATGCGGAAAAAATTAAATACCTTTGACATCCTTTTCATAGAGTTGTGAGGATATGTTGAATTATTTTGTAATTGTGAAGTGTCATGTTAATATATGCTATTTTCATTATGTGTTATATATACATATTTATTATGTGAATTTTCCCCAGATACTACATAAATAAGTAAATAATTAAAATTAAACTTCACATCNAATAGATGGTTGATTTCCTCNTATGTTGGCCCTACCATCACCACAAAGTCAAGATTGCATAGTGATGTCATCAGCATCTATCTTCTTATATAGGAAACAGTATTAATATGTTATATGCTATTGTACATGATACATTTAAATAGATAATAAATGAAACAGAAGATTNAGTATAGTATACTTTGAGTAAATAGTCTGGCAAATGTCCATTTAACACANTTCAGTATACAAAAGAAAACTNCTAACTGGGAGTGGTAATTGTAAATTATTTTCTCTACTAGACTCTGGATCCTTGTGCATTTGATTTATTTCCTGTATCTTTTACCTATGTAATATTTTAGTTTTATCCCCCCAGTATATATATGGTAATATAGCACACACATCTTGTAGTCATCACTTAGAAATGTTGAGTGCTCTTACTGCAGTTCATGACTTTAAACCATTGACTCTAAGTTACAGAAACTATCTAAATAAAGGCATTGCCTGTGAGAAGAAATGTCATCAGTATCTCATCAACTCTGTCCAGTTGCTCCATTAAANTCTGTAGACAGAANGGTAGAACTTCACTTAAATTATACTTGATAAGTAAAAATATTAAGAATTCTCAGTGAGTTCATGCCTTTATCTTAATCGTGATTCTATATCAAAATGATTATGAAATTTGAACTTCTATTTATTAAAGGAAATATAATTTTAATGTGTCCATCTCTCAAAAATTTAAATATGATTTCATGCTCTGGTTTACCTTAGGTTGT
>LZPO01017734.1:43211-70311 GCA_001675575.1 Neotoma lepida | reverse complement strand
GGAGCCTCCACTTACATATTTCTGAAGCACTGTACTGTCTCCCTCACTGCTGCTTCCCTGTCACAAACTGGCAGGCCAGAGGGCTGTGCAGGGCTCCACACATTTTTAGCTATGTTCACTTCCTTCTGCTGTAGTCAGAAGTGACTACGCCCACAGCTGTGACTCCTTGCTTTTTCTAGTCAGCTTTAACTACCAACTTGACACAGCTTAGAATCACCCAAGAGGGGAGAATCAGTTGAGAGATTTCCCTGGGCTGGAATGGCCTGTGGGCATGTCTGTGCTGTATCAATGTAGCAGGCCCAGTCCACTGTGGGTGGTCCCATTCCCTGAGCAGGAGATCCTGGGCTGCATAAGAAAGCCAGCCAGGTATAAACCAGTCCACAAGCCAGGAATCAAGTAGTTTCCCCTTGNTGTACTTCTTTGATGTGAAGTAACTTTCTTGGTTGGAGATAGTGTTGTATAGACGAGCATGNCGGACTGCCTCAAAGCACCTGCTTGATTTCCTGCTCTGACCTCCCTCAGTGGTGGACTGCAACCTGTAAACTCTTTCCTCTCCTAAGATGCTCCTGTTCATTAAAANAGAATAAAGTCNAACTTTGCCTCTGTCCAGTCCCCAGTTGGTGGAGAGAAGAGTCACGCAAACAGCCTGGCCTGCCTGAAAAACTCGATTTTCTTCTGTTATTTTACTTTTACTTATTTGGTTGTTTTATGCTTATTTTATCTATAATTTATCATCACTACCTAAATTACTTGCCAAAAATATCAAAAGGTAACCATGTAGCATATCAAGGGAGATAAATGCTGCGTACAAAACACTCCCAAGAATAATAAAGAGCAAGGTCAAAAGGTAAGGATTGTAAATCAAACCCCATCCTCATGACTCACAAAAAGTCTGANCCAGGGAAATGGGGAAGGAACTGAAAAACATGACATCGGCATCCAATGGAGTCAAATGACAGAGGGTTCCAAGCCTGGGAAAACGGTAGGACCCTGGGACTAGGGTGGCCTCCAGCTAGATGCAAACCAAACCGACGAGGCATCTTTCAGCCTCTAGAAGCCTGAGACATTGGAGAAATCTCATAAACATGAGGCTTAGAGAAGGGATATTTAACTTGATCGCAGGGCAGAGACCATTATCATAAAGGCCCTCCAAGTAGTGTAGTGCATGTTGTTTCTCGAATCCCAAATACTCTTTTACTTCAAGTCTCATTCTAGATAGGAAAACCTCATGTAACCGGGACAATCTCTTGAAGTTATGTATTGTGGGAGCTGACTTGCAGAATTTGAACATCTGACAATGGGCTTGGTGGACCAACACATACGGGGAACTTTTACTTGGTGGCTTATTTAAGATTTTAAATTTACCAATCTGACCCTGGACACCTAGGATTTTCAGGATTTTATGTCTGAGGGCCACGGTAAAGGCCTCATTCTGAGGATCTGGAACCCAGTGAAAACAGGCTGAATCTGAGGCTATGTGTGACATCAGTATAGCAGGTCATACATGACTGTAGGATTTATCAGTGTCNGTTTTCTGAGACTCAATGACTCATTGATGTACTGAAGAACAGGCATGGTGTATTTACATACTGACTCGTCTAGACTTACTAAAGGGTGTGATCATCTTATAGAGAGAGAGTCAATTTTAGCAACTGATTTAAATTATAACAATAAAAACATTGCTTATGGAAAATTTGAAAAGTATTGAAAAAATAAGCCACATCTTACAAAACGTTTACAAAAGAGAAATTTGTTAAAAGATTCATCCAAAATATACAAAGAAGTCTTAAAAATCAATGGGAAAATGAACAACCCAAATTTGGATATAGGCAAAATGATATTCAGCAATGTATCACAAGAGTTACACATAGAGAAACTAAACACATGAAAAGGTACTCAATATCACATATAATTAGGAAACTACAAATTAAGGCAATAATGAGATAAAGACCATTTACAGGCTTATCAGAATAGATTAAATGCAAGCACTGTTGTCACCAAACATTGACAAGGATATAACATAATGGAAAATGTGCTNGTAGGAATGGAAAAATAATCCAGTCACCAAAAGGCAAAACACAACCTGATTCCAACTATGTGACATTCAACAAAGATAAGAACACATATGCAATTAAAAAGAATCCAATAAAGTTACCCAGGTCTAGGGTGAAGGGAGGCAATTAGGTGTATACAGAATAATTTCAGTGCAGGAAACTATCCATACTATAATGCTGGATATGTCATTATAAGTTTGACTACATTCATAAAACGTTCAACACAGAAAAGGAAATTCTGGTGTGAACTGTGGTCTTTGGTTGACATAAGTTTTCAAGGTTGGCTTGCCACTGTTTTAGAACTATAGCACATTGATAGAGATGTTGATGGAGNCTATATATATGTGTAAGGAACAGTGAAGCTGCTCTACAGCCAGGGACAATGTTGTAATTCTAAAAACTATTCTAAACTATTCTATTGCCTGTTGTTTGTACAACTACAGGAAACACAGCAGAAAAGATAAACAGGATCATAATCCTTCTCCTCTTTTATTCATTTCTATGCATTTTTTGGTTGCAGAGCTTTTTTTGTTTTGTTTTTTCGAGACAGGGTTTCTCTGTGTAGCTTTGGTGCCTTTTCCTGGAACTCACTTGGTAGCCCAGGCTGGCCTCGAATTCAGAGATCCGCCTGCCTCTGCCTCCCAAGTGCTGGGATTAAAGGCATGCGCCACCACTGCCCGGCCTTCTATGCCTTTTTTAAAAAGTTAAGGCATAGTCATTTCCCAAGGAAACATTTTTAAGTTCAAGGCCACTAAACAGTAAGGTTAGGTTGTGCCAGAGGAAAGTAGCTCACCCCAGGACAGGCAGGAATAAAAGAAACATGGGAGAGGGTAGAGACAAGACACCTACTTCAGACGCACCCTCCATTTGCTTCTTCCAACTAGGCCCCACCTAGTTTCCACCACCTTCCAACAATGCCATCAGATTAGAAATCCANCCATAGATGAAGCCATTGATTAGACAATAGACCCCTTGATCTGATTATTTCTTAGCACAACAGCCTCTAGCTGTGAAACATGCCACAAGAGCCTTTGGNAGGTTGCTATATATCCAAAACATAACACATGTTTATTAGGACAGATAATCTGTAATGCAGCTAAGTAAGAGGCTTCAGATACCTCTGTAATCCTTAAAAGAAAAAGTAATCTGAGGGTACAGTAAAGAGCATATACAGTGTATCCAAAGTCATCCAGCCAGTGACTAAAGACGGGACACTAGCTCATGCCAGTAGAGTGCTGGCACTCAGGTAGATTCCTAAGGATACCCGGCACCATTTTCACCAGTATCTGCTTAGAGACAGGTTCCACTATTTGTTGAGGAAATAATCCCCCCATGTGTTTTGAGTCTTAGTATGACAAGTAAAAGGATAGTAAATTTCAGACTAAATTCAAAGTAAGATTATTGTAATCTGTTCTTATTCAACTACATTTTTACATTATTGAAGCATTATTAGCAGGCAAAGGGCTATAGATATTTATTTAACATATACAACTTGATCTATTTGGAGGTAAGCATGCGTCCATAAAACGTCATCATAATCAATACTACACAGTTAGCTATCACCTCCACAGGTTTCTGACAACCATCTTCATTGATTCTGTTGTTTTGGTTTGGATTTTCAGTTGGCTGGTTGGTGGATTTATCTTTTTTTTTGCCTTTGTTGATGCTGTAAGAGTATTTAGCCCTAAGAATTACCTTCTTGGAACAAATAAAAATAAAAAAAATTAATTTCTAATAAAATCACAGCCTTGTCAGTCATAGATACTATGTTACAGAGTAAATCTTGGAGTTGATTTATTTGATATAACAGAAATTTGTGTTCTTTGACCACTGCCCCACCCCATTTGCAGAAATTATGTGAGTAAATNTTATTTGCCAACGTAAGGAACAACTTAATCATTACCAAAGACCCCTTAATCTGGTGATGTCTCCCCAACAGCCACCAGCTGAGGAATATGCCATGCAAGCCTTCCGTGAGACACTATATATGCAATCATAACACATGCTCTTTATTGGGGTAAACAATGTGCCNCTTAGCTAGATAATTACCAATTAAGCAGNTGGACCCTATTTCCTAATAACAGCACTAGTTCTCAACACAAGACAAAAAGGAATTTGTGTGTGGCCTCTGTGCTGTGGCTTAAAAAATACATATTATTATCTGAATGAACATTCACTGTTAATGTACTTCCTGATGGGAACACACGGCCAGTTTCCTGAAGAAATATGCGTACCCTGTCATCATGCTCTGTCTCCTACGTTTCTAAACTTAGTTCTGAGAAGAAATGAACCTTACTTCTTAGAACATTGTTTAATAGCTATTCCAAGACACAGGAAGCCTTGAGTAAGTTTGGGTTATTAAAAAATGTTCAGGTTATTAAAAAATGTTCAAGTTTTGGTATTGTTCTTAGGGTCTTAGTCTCCTTTTAAAGAAGCAACTTACTGGAGGTTAATAGTTTTTAAACTCTTAGGGCCTTTTAAGTTTAAAGAGCAACACGTTTGTATGTGTGTTGGACAAAGAAGGCCTCCCTTCTCACAGTTTTTCCCACTCATTCTCTTATCACCTTAATAATCCTTGGGTGAAGTCCTCAGAGATGGACTCAAACTGACCTGAGGACAGGCCTAGTAGAGGTAAGGGAGGCAATTGTTCACTTTGTTGGGAATCTGCTATAATACTACAAAATAGGCCTGGAAATCCACAAGGCTGCAAGTTACTTTGCAGTCAGTTAATGCATTAGAAGTCATTTAGAAGCTCAGGGACTCAAATAGCTACTTACAATCATAACAATTCATTGAAAACTAGTATTGTAAGGAAATAGGAAACAGTTACCAACCCATCAAGACATGTCATGTCATTGGGTGGCCGCCATTCCAACTACTGGAGAAGAATCTATAAATTAAGCTCCATCTGTCTTTCCTTTTGCTACATTTTTTTCAGTACATGGGGTTGATGACTTGAGATTGCTGTAGGGAGGGAGAGTAATGGAGAAAACTGTGCCCAAGTGGAGTCAATAAGACTGACAGGAAGCTATGGACTTGATTCTACTTCAAGTCCCTTCTAGCCCAAATTTCAAGATGTCCAGGTTTTAGTCTGTTGACTAACTTACTGCATAATTACCAGTGTCTCTCTGCCCTTCAGTCTTCCCACATTTTCTGATTGTGTGCCTTTTGGTGGAAGCCTAAGAATTTTATCATAACAGGTATGATTTTCTCAACACCAGAAGCTTCTCATACCTCCTAAAAAAAACCAAAACAAAGAAACAAAACAAAACATACAAACAAACAAAAAACTCACCTGCTCTGACACTCCTTCTCCATAGCGAAGCAAGGTCACAAAATGCTCACAGTTGTTGACCAGTAAGTCATAGGCCACCTCCTGCCCAATAGCGAACTCGGACCGCTGTATCACTTCCTCCACAGGGAGAGGTGGGTATGTGGTGTCGTACTTGTTATTTATTCTGTATTTGTCATTTCCCACGACGTCCTTCAGAAGCTGCATTTTCACCAAGGCCTTTGTGCTGAACACAGACTTGGCGCTCGTAAATGATGAAGGAATGCCATCTGTGAGGGGAATGTTGGTTAGTGCGGCTTGGTGATCCAGTCCACAGAATACCAGGGTCATCCNGGAATGCTTGAGATGCTGGGGAACTTAGACTGACCCCTGCTCCTTGTGGAAGAAACCAAAAGAGCTTGATCTTATCCACACACTCTGTGTTATCAATTACAACACTATATGTGTGAGAATACCAGTTGCATGAAATTCTCTGCCTGGTTTTGGGTAGCAAGCTCTCTAAGGACTGGTATTATTATGAGAGATCTTTGCATACAGTTCTAGCAAGGTTTGGATAAGATTATTGTCCAATTTTTCTATTGTTCCTGTTTCTTCTCAGCATCTAAAGTCTTCCGAATCTTAGGGGTTAGGAGGAGTGTGTTATGGTTCTATGTTCACTNAACCACCTAACTGCACTCCCCTCTTCCCTAGCCTTTAATGTGAGTCCAGATTTCCTGCTGTGACACTTGTCCTGTGTCCTGTGAGGAACCAACTAGACTCCTGTTTTTCTTCTGTCATTTTCTCTGGCCAGCAAACTAACATTCTAAACCTGAAGCTAACTTCAGTAGACACTACATATAGATGGGGGCCCATGCTATGTCTTACTTGCCTGGACAATCCTCTGTGTTTCTTCTCTTTTTCCAAGATACATCTATTGGTGATCATTGCCTAGAAGGCCAGGAACCTTTGTATCCAGTCCTGTCATGTCAGTACTAGAGACTAANAGATGACGCCTCATGGCTTGGCCTAGTGCCAGGACCTGGTCTCTCTNTACATGTGCCTATATGCTGTACAAGGCCATCATGTTCTCATAACTACTTCTAGGAAGAGAATCTACAGAAACCGACTTATGTAAGTTTCTATTTCAGGTATGACTAAAGTCAAGATATTTCTCCATTCTTCTTCTATCTTGCTCTCAACAGAGCAGCGTTATCAGTTAATACTGTAGACACACTAGACATGTACAAGAATAGATGTTGTGTACACTGATGAATATAGTATTTTTTAAGTGGGGTATTATGTCACATATTGCACTTGAATTAGAAATTTTTAAATATTCCATTAAGACCATCTCCTAAATAGTTAAACATGTCCAAAAATACNCTTTTTAAATAGCTGCTATAGTGGCTTTAGCACGCATCCCACCATTGCCTGTTTCTTCCCCAAAGTGCCTGTCAGAGCTGATCACTGTATTATATCTTATTCTCCAGAAATGGCGTTGTGGCGCACAATGGACCAATTAAGATTCATTCTCCATGATTTCTGAACTCCAACAGAGAACAGATTAGCTCTTTCCTGTTGAGTCATAAAACTCTAAGAATGAGAGCCTTGGTTTGTGAACAAAGTCTGGAAAATGACACCACCACCCAGGAAAGGGAAGCGACATCTGAATCTGAAGGTCCTGATGTGATGACACTCCCATAAAGCCATGGCCTTGTCTTTTGCTTGTTTAAGATAGCGCTAGCTTTATTTCTGTTACATACAACTAGAGAATTCTAACAAACTNAGATACCTAACACCCAGTGTCTAAATCACAATGTGGTTAAGCAGCGACCCCCCCCCATCGAAAATGAAGCTATTGTCTCATTTTTAAGCCATTAGAAATGAAATTTATCCACATGTCTAAATGTTTCCCCAGACTCCTGTAAGCAAAATTAGATGCAGAGCTTAAGAAATCTTTTCAGGCTCTTAACACATCCTGCTAAACTGTTTTTGTGAATGCCCTTATCAGTCTCTTATTTCCATNGATATACTTGTATTAATTTTACTGTCTCCATCTCCACTGATTGCTATCACTTTATCCTTTGCTAATGAGACAGGCGTGAAATCGGTCAGTGTCATCATCTATAACTTGCAGGTGAACACAAAGTTGAAATTTCTGTTCTCTTCTTTTGTCAACCGTTTCCAAGCTTTCCCAATTGTGGCTTGGGACTGTGGCATTCTCTTTCTCTCCTCTGAGGCACCAATTTCCCAGGTACCCCNGGGGACTAGTTTTCTCATCTCTTTGAAGTTCCACTTCTATTGCTGGTTGCTGCTTCCTTGCAGACCTAACTGCTGCACCCCCCACCCCCTCCGCCCTCCCATCTTCCTATATTCAGCACATCTCAAACCACACTCTTCACTTATTTTTCCACATCCTTCCTAACAGGTCTATAATTTGCTCTTGTTCTCTGCCTCTGTCTGTGAAAATGTGAGCACCACCATGGAGCTGTCTGCATAGCTGTGTAGCCCCGGTGCCGGGACTAGCATTCAGCACATACTGAACAACCTATTAATAGCTGCAGAATTAATTAAAGCCACCCACTTGTGTGAGACATAAGAACATAGAACTTAGTCATGTTTGTGGCCAATAGCTTCCTCAGTCATTTGTTTGTAATTAGGATTTTTTTAATATAGAGGTCTNTTGATTTAATGTTTAGTCTGTGGAATCTTTTAAATGATGCTTTGGCCTTTGGATATCATTTTCTGAATTAGTTGGACTTAGTTTCCATATTTTATCTGCTTTATGATTTTTGTCCATGATCCCTTCTAATTTCAAAGCAACTAAAAAGCTCCCAGGAGCCCCTGGAAACAAATCTTACCTACAGGTGCAATGTTGATAACATAGCCATCACCCAAGTACAGTGCCCAGTGCTGATAGCCAGGACGGAACACTTCAATCAAGTCTCCTGGACGAGGGTTGTGTGGATATGCCAGATGGAAGCAGTCATTAGACGCCATCTACAATGACAGGCACAGAGATAGTCTTGCTGGTACAACTCACAGAAGGAGAGTCCAAGGAAGGCTTCCACTTTAGCAGAGGGACACAGAAAATATTGAGATGACCTTCCCCAATAAGATGATTCAAACTTACAGTATGTTTTGTTTGGATGATTCTGTATGTGCTAACATGCATGCAAGAACAAATTAGCTCTTGTTAGTTCTCTACAGCAGTGCTTCCTTACCAGGACCATTCTTTAAATCCAGAATTTATACTTTGTAGAACTTTCCTCTACATAAAATTTCATAGTATTAAGTATTAAAATATGTCTTGTTTGGAACAGGAAGGAGCAATAACGGGGAAGCAAAGGTATGTTTGTTTTACTATGCAAATGTTCTAAAAATTACTAGAAAGTATCAGTCTGCTCTTGCTTCCATAATGTGANGAAGTCGGGGGTCAAGAGTCTAAGATTAGAATTCTTTCAGGCTATATGTTACACAGTACAACTAAGAAGCAAAGGTGTGGGTGGATGCTGAACACTGTGAACATTAAAACGTGTAAGAAATATCTTGTACCACAAAACTCACTCTATCATTTTCTTTTNAGCAGAGACAAGTTACAAGCCAGATGGATATCAAGTCAGATATTCAGGTGCAATGCAGACTCTGGAGCATTTCTTCCAAGTTCAGAGTGTGCTCTGTACTGTAACATCTTTAACTCCAGCTTCCACCTGCTACATCTCAGATGTCTTTTGTCACTGTAACCATGACAACCTGCCCCACCCCATCCCTTACTGCTTCACTTGTGATTCCAGAAACANTGCAAGGTGNTNTACCACAGAAGCAGACAATTTGCAAGGTGGAGAAGCTCACTGCACTGATGAACCTTGGTTGAAATTTCCAAGGTGGCAACATTTTCTCCTTCTAAATCAATACCCTTTAGAAGGCACATATGTTTCTGACAGCTGGTTTTTGTAGAGGTTACACTTTCTGTGTAGTCACAGAAATAGAATAAGTCAGCAAGAGGAAGTTGTGTGCATCTATCCACAATCAAAGGAAGAATAAACGCGGTGTGCATGCTTAGTCTCTACTTCACAGTCATGCTCGTCACCATCTCACCCTCTTGAAACTCTGCAGGCTCCCCACCAAAGAAATACAAGTGCTAGAAACTTCAAACTCACCTGAATTATGATCATAATAGCACAGGCTAAGGACTTGGGGGATATACCTTTCTTTTTTTCCTTCCTTCCTTCCTCCCTTCCTCCCTTCCTTCCTTCCTTCCTTCCTTCCTTCCTTCCTTCCTTCCTTCCTTCCTTCCTTCCTTCTTTCCTTCCTGTCTGTCTGTCTCTGTCTGTCTGTCTTTCTTGGCACTCTAGAAGTCTGGGGTTTTTTTTCCAACAACAATTACTATTGGAAGGATGTTTCCCTAAATATTTGAGTGCTGCAGGTTGACATCTTCACTCACCACATTGTCACAGAAACACAGCCAAATGTAATAGTTCATCTGTTGAAAAATAACTACTAATGCAATTACATAGGAGCATTAAGTCTAGCCATCCTCTCAAATATGTTTGAGTCTTACTGAATATGGAAGTTCACAATTTGGTCACTACTGATGCAGATAAACATATTTCCCATGAGTAGAAATCAGCAAGCCCCCAACAGCCCTCAGAAGTCAAAGCCTATTCTAGCCAAGCTTTTATTAATAACCACCATTTGAACAGGGAATACTTGGAAATGTAACAAGCTTTCCAAAAATAACATCTCAATTNACCCCACTTAACTGAAAAACCTTCATTTCTATTTGAGTTTATTATGTTATTAGCCCATTCTACAGATAAAAACTATCTTTTCAACTCCAACTTTCTGATAAAACTCTCTCAATTCCACTTGCCATTTGCTGGTTCTACTACTCAGCCAGTCACTCAGGCAGAGCCTCAGTTCCCTCATTTAGAAAACAGGCATATGGATCTCTGAGTTAGCCTGGTCTACAGAGTGAGTTCTAGGACAGCCAGGGCTACACAGAAGAAACCCTGTCTTGAAAAACCAAACAACAACAAAGACAGATATAACAAGTAGAATGACTTGTTTATCTCAGAAAACTATTTCCTGTGAATGGGCTACAAACTGTTATGAACACTTTGAGGAAATCGCAGGAGCTACACAGGTGGGTGGCAAGACAATGTTGTTGTCTGCTTGATACTGGTCCATGTTTTGTATGTGACTTGGTCCCTGTTCTGTCCCTGAGACATGACATATGACTTTATGGAATGGGTGACTTCATGGCAAAGTTTTAATATCTAATGCTCTTCAGTCTCTGACATACAGTTCAAAACCCAACGCACAAAGTGTTGGTGAATTAGCTACACAAAGCCTATCATAATTTATTAAAAACAGATGGTAGGACAACAAGCATGCCATGTAAATAAGGCCCCAGAAGCCAAGAGAAGAACCTCCANGCTAACATGCAAGGGAAATATGAGTTCCACCCTGACCTCTTACATATCCTAGCAAGTTGGTGCAAAAAGGAACCTCAGATACTATCTAGTCCACTGCTTTCCTAAACTTGGCCTCTGAGATCCCAGAACTTCTATCAGTGTAGCTTCAGTAACAGCCATCAGGTCCAAGTTCAAAGCCCTTGTTTCTTAAGATAAAGAAAAGTGAACTCAGCAAATAATTTCAACCAACGAGAATCATCAGTTATCTTACAACAGATTTTCAGCAATTGGTGCTAGAGTAATTGAGTTATCTCCAGTGGGAAACTGTTTCACAACCTCCAATAGACTTCAATTTAAATCTTATATCACACACACACACACACCTGTCTCTTATACACATCTAGATGTGTATAAGAGACAGCACTCATGGGGAAAGTAGCAGGGAAAAAGCCTTGGTGTTAAAAGTTGGTAGAATACTTATATTTACTATCAAAAGTATGATCCATAGAATGAAAACTCAATAAACTGGGTATCCTCAAAATTTAAAATATTCACAGTACAAAAGTGAAGAAAGAACCAAGAACACATGTAGAACTCTCAGGATGGGGCTGGAGAGGCAGCTCAGTGGTTTCAGAGCAAGTGCTGCTTAGAGAGGCCTGAGTTCAGTTCCCAGTATCAGATGGCTCAAAACTGCCTGTAATTCCAGCTCCAGGGGATCTGATGCCCTCTTCTGGCCTCTATGGACAGTGCACTCATGGGCATAAACCCATCCTCATCTCTCCACACACATAATTAAGAATAATAAATGAATAGGTAAATTTCTTAAAATTCAACAGTGGAAAGGCAAACAGTTCAATTAGAATGTAAGCAGAAGAAGTGAAGACACCTTTCATATTTCAGAAATTACAGAGATGTCAAACAAGCCATGTTCATCATTAGCCATTAGGGAAATATAAATCCATGGAACATTACTGCATTCCCTGGAGCATGCTCAAATGGAAGAGAGAGGTAATGTCAGACTCTGGCAAAGATGTGGAGCCATTGGTTCACTGGTGCATTGCTAGGGGGAGTGCAAAATGATACAGTCACACTGGAAACAGTTTGTCTATGTCTTTAACTTTCTACCTTGTTACCAAGATATGATCCAGCAATTGTATCTTTAAGCATTGACCTCAAGGCACGAAGTCAGAGAAGACTTATTTTTAACAAAAATGGGTATGCAAATGTTTATAGTGGTTTTATTCCTAATAACTTCAAATAGCTCAGCTCACCTGCAATGGGCAACAAACTCCTGCCCTCTCTCAAGATTCAAGATGGCTAAATAGAAATGCTTAATCNGTAGGGCTGGAGGAATGGCTCAGGGAGAAGTGGCTCAGTGATTAAGAGCNCTTAATGCTCTGGAAAAAGACCTGGGTTTCGTTACTAGGACATACATCAGGCAGCTCACTGTAACCCCACTTCTGGGGCACCAGATGCCCTTTGGTCTCCATAGGCCCATAAACTCACATAGGTGCATAGACAGAGGTCTGAGTTTAAGAAGTAAATTAATAAACCTTTTTTAAAGTAAGAGTCTCTTATTTAAAAAAAAAAAGGAAATGCCCAATAATTACTCCCCTTGTACAAAGACCAACCTGAGCAATACATGTAGAGCTGNATTTAGAGGCCAGCGATGATGAAAGAGTACTGGAAATCCTCATGACAGAGGCTGCAATCTAGTAAAATTCAGATACCTGGGGCCAAATAAATATGAGAAGCAAAATACCCCAGCACCTGCCACCCCAGCTCCGCAGTTTGGGTAAGGGGTTCTTCCTTTTGGAGGAGTGNGTTCCAGGAGGCTTCATCCATGTGGATGCTGATAATCCCAGCTACCAGATAGTCTGCAGTCTCTTTAGAATAGTAGTCCAAGCTATGCATAGCAGCCTGGCTTTAGAAATGGATCTCACATGGCCCTAGGGAAGGCTCAGGGTATAGTAGCCAGCACCTATCTTGAGAAGTGAGCTGCTGTTTCGCTGTTTCCAGGAATAAAATATCCCTGTGTATTCCCTCCTTCTCCTGTATTACATACACAACCACTCCCTGGCACTNGCTGGGCAGATAGCTGTCTCTTGAACCCAANNTAGCACAGCAGGGTAACTGTGGCTAAACTTGCTGGATGTTCTGCTCTGTAGGGGTTGGGAGCTATGACCAGAGGAGATTGGGAGGCACTGCNTCTGAACACCAGGAGACTAACACATTTGCTCTCTGAGACCCAGGATATAGTTAGCCATTATGGACTAGGGCCAGGGTCAGGACTGGAGGGAGGTATCACATGGTTCCCATGGCCCTTCCCCCAAGACTTGTATTTATGTTCCTGTTACGAATAAGGTGGGAAGTGAACCCCATGATTCTCAAACATACANGGGCCTGATGGGAGGGCNCAGCACAACTCCATGAGTCTAGGTCCTACCTCAGGTATACACTGCCAAATAGAACCTGCTGNGAGAAATGTGGCTCAGCTCTGCCCCTGATCCCACTCATTGGCAGGGACAGTCATTGAAGCAGCAGAGATAAACACTGGAGTTCTTACTTCTACCCCACTTCTGGTGGCTGCCATCTGGTCCATTCTGACTTTAATGCTATTAAGACTGGGCAGGAGCACCCCAATAGGAGCACAGTGGGTCCCACTATAAAAGTCCTGGCTCCTGCAAGTAGAGTTCCTTGCCAGTAACAGAATACCAGTAGTTGGATGGAAACACCAACATCTGATGGGGCCACCAAGAAAACAGTAGGAGTAGATCTACAGGGACTATGCCATGGCCTCTGCTGTAAACGTTACACCCATTAGAACTGCAGAAGTATCTCCACTCTCGCCGCACATAGAGAGTGGGCCTGAGACTCTGCTACACTATGTATCATGCCTAAACTCATAAGCCATAGCCATGGGAGTTATAGGGGAACTATACTACAATACTCAGCTAGAATCAAAGTCAACACTGAAGAGCCAACTGACACTCCAAGACACATCTTTAGAAGAAAGCCACTTACTAAGGCCACCCCTTAAAGTGGTAGAGACATCTGACTCAGCCAATGTGCAAATCTCAATGTAGGAGCACAANCCATATGAAAAGGAGGTAACGGGANACCTCCAAAAGAACATAGTAATTCTTCAGCAACAGAGTCCTAAGAAATTAAAGTGGATGAAATCTCAAAGAATGATTATAAAATAACCACAANGAGGTCCTCAAGAACACAGATTAACAGCTAAACGAAATTAGGCAGACAACATTGGATATAAATGAGAATTCTGCAGAATCAGGCGGAAATCTTGGAAATGAGGAAGTCAATGAATCAAATAAAATATATAACCCTTGAAAGCCTCAACAACTTATGGAAGAAATAGTATGTGAATTTGAAGAGTATATACATACATACATAATACATACATATATGTATGTATGTATATATCAGATAAAATACCAGAAAAGTTTAAAATAAAAGACACAAAATCTGTCCAATGAAATAATTGCTGAGAACATCCCTTAAGTCCTGAGTAAGATATGAACATCCATGTACAGGAGGCTTATCTAAAAATAAAATCAAGGTGGACCAAAGACATGAATATCTGACCAGAAATTCTAGAAGTCATAGAAGAAAACACAAGAGGTATTTCAAAAAGTAGANACAGCTAATGATTTTCTAGGCGGCATCTCTCAAAGCATAGGAAACAATAGCCAGGTGGGATTACACAGAACTAAAATCTTCCAAACAGTAAATCAAACATGCAATGGCATGAAAAGACAGCCCACGGGATGGGAGAAAATATTTGTAAACCATACGTTTGGCAAGGAAGGGCTATCATCCAGGATATATAAGGAATTTCAAAAACTGAGTCCAACAAAACAAATAAGCCAGACACAAAAAGGCAATTTCTGCATATTCTTTTTCATGTGGAAGCTTTGAAAGTCAATTTGAAAGTAGAATAACAATCTGTCCTGACTGGTACTGGAGGGAGTGGCTGAATTTAACTGGTGTACACTCTACATATATATGAAAATACAATACTCTTAATATGTACAACTAATATTTGTCAACAAAACCTGAATTAATCTCCAGAGAATTTTTTGCTGAGCAAAAAAAAATATATAAAAAATATAAAAAACGTTAGAAGGTTGTATTCTCTGTGATTCCACCCTATAATGTTCTTGAAATGAACTTAGGGGCTAAATGGTGGTTCTTGGGGCTTAAGGAAATGATGGGAGGGAAGGTGGTGTGGCTGTATGGCGGCCAATGAAGGACTGGAATGGCGACTTTGCAAGCTGATTATAGAGACCAGCTGAGTTCATGCCAGGCCTGAACTCCGCAGGCAGGGAGTGACAACTCTGAAATTCAATTTCAAGTCTATCTTCCTACACCAATTTCATGCCCTTTCACACCATTAAATACAATTAATAATTAATCAGAGGAAATGCTGCTAAAAAAATAAATAAATAACACGCATCTTTCCTGCTTCTCAGAGGTCCATTAGAGCGCAAAGATATATGAACCAATGGAGCCTTGCTGGGGCGTCCCTATTTCCCTTCTGCCTGGAGGCCTTTCCAGGTGATGGCAGACCCATATGTAGTTCCCAGAATCAGACCTTAGGCAAAGGACTGTGAAGATTTACTTAACAGCTCACCTGCACAGAATCATGGAATATACAATGAAGACTGACTTGAACATAGGCACTCAATCTTGTACGAGGGATTTATTTTTCAATTACGAAAACGGGCTGCTCTGTATATTGCGCTATGTCANATCTATCTGGGGATACATCAAAAGAAATAAGTGTTCTGTGCCTGAGTGCTGTTCAGATGTCTACGAGGCCGCCTGTGTTGTAGGATGGATACCCAGGAGAACTTGATACTGACTTCCTCCAAGAATGTTACCGCAAGTGTGAACCGCCATCACGACCTATCCCTGGCTTCCCGGTCTCCAGGAGTTTCCCAGTTCGATTTGGACGGTTTCCCATTTCCATTCATAACAGTGCTACACTGAGAGGCTTCTGTGACTGTGACGTGGTGTGTCTAGGCTGTCTTACACGCAGACCCTGGGGCAGCATGGATCCCTAAATCAGCATCTGAGAGGTTTCATTTTGGGACAAATCCATCCTAAACCATCCTTCACGCACAGCACAGCCATACTGGGCTTTGAATCTTCCTAGGCTCCCTAGTACCTGCCTCCGTCTTAATCTTGGCCTCCTTCCCTTTATTTNAGATCCAGGCAGGACGCCATCTTCTGACCCCCACCCCCATCTCTCTGTGTACCATAATGACACCTCCTGAATTTCCTTAGTGCACTCTATATTTTTCCTCGCCCATATGCTTCCTGAAACCTGTGTTTGTAACAGGTTTGGTGTCTGGGAACGTCTCGGNTTTCCCAGAGGGCTGATTCTTGTGTATCTCTATATGTTTCAGTTTCTAGAAGAGTGTGTGGCACAAATACCTGCCTAGTAAATATTAAACCTCTAAAGGAACCAAGAACTCGAGACCTGTTCACGTTTTTCCAGAATCTGAGTCATAATCATAGTACTAAATGAATGACAAAGATAATATCAGCAGCGTCCGCGGTTCCNATCTAAGACAATACGGTCACCTATTCACAGTCAGTTCGGTAANAACAGAGCTGAGGAGTAGGCCCTGCCCAGCGGACTGAGTTTCCAGTATCTGCCTCTCGACAGTTTTCCCAACTTGGAAGCAGGTCTCTTTTATTCCCTTGCTCCCTAGTTATAAAAAGAGGGGGGCTGGATGAAGTCAGACGCTCTCTCACCTTTGAACTTTCCGACAGATCAAAACAAGGTTGCTTAGCGCCTAGAGAGCTTCCCTCCCCTCCCGCAACGCACCTCCCTGCTCAANCTGGGTTGTATTGTCGCCTGGGAGGCAGCGGCGGNCTTCCCGGGCTCTCCCTGGCCTCGTAGCGGCGCGGTTAGCAGCCCTTGGGCTACTCCATCCGCACCACCCTGAGGCCACAGCCACCGCTCAGGCCACAGCGGTCCTCCGAAGCGTCAACGCCAGCACCCGCGCGCCGCGTCACCCCTGCTCCCTCCGCGGGTTCCTGGCGCGCGCCTGCCCGGCTCCTGCACTGCACCGCGGGTCCCAGGCTCCCAATCCAACGCCTTAGGCGCAAGTCCCAGACCTGCGCCCTTCCGGCCACTCAGATCCTCCGCACACACCACAAGCCTGGGATCCCCGGATTCTCCGTGCACACCGCAGGCTGGAGACCCCCCAGATCATCTGTGCCCACTGCAAGCTCCCAAGATCCTCGGCACACTCTGGGGCTCTGGGCTACCGACCACGCCCCCTCCCCAGCTAGTCATCCCCCCCTCCCTCGCCTGCATGGGGAGTCCCTACCATGGTGCCTGCCAGCCAAACACTATAGTCCCTCCAAGCCAGCTGAAGCAGACACACAAACCTGCTCACAGCTCAACCCCAGCCCGGTGCCTGCTTGGTTTCATCCTCCCAGCAACCAGGACACTCCTGTGACAAACTTTTGTGGTATCAAGCTCTGGCCCTGCTGGGTGTTACAGTTTTAAGGATGACCTTCGTGCGGAGCCCAGAAATATTTGGGTATAGTCATTATGGATATGCAGTATACCGTGTCTGAGGTGGACACGGATTACTTCTGGGCCAAAGGTTTGTTTCCTCTGCCTGCAACCCAAAGAAACATCTAGGTCTTGGATTCAACAAAGAGTAGGAGATGAGTTGCTGTAGAAAAATCTGTGACTTATACACACCTGCATGCATACACACAAAACAGTCCTACTTAGACTGACCCAGTGGCCAAGGGCCAGCGAGAGCACACTGACTAGCCATGACCCTACCCACACGCCAAAATCAACTTCAGTGTGGGGAGAGAGGAGGAGAGGGCAAAAGGGGTCCTCCGTCCCCTAGACCTTGGATGCTCCTTTCCCAAGTGGGAAATTACCTGGCTTGGAATGGGATGGAGCTGGCCTTCACTGGACCAGAGGCAGAGTCCCCTCCCTTCCTCTGCCTTGAAGATGTCCTGGATCTAGACAGAAGAGGTAGGTCCCTTACTCAGGTTGATTCCTGTCTTTTTAGGCCAGGCAGACCAGGCAGGCCAAGCCAAGACTACNGAAAAACAGCCATTGAGGTTAAAAATAGAGCTGTGGATAGCCGAGGATCCTCTTTCTCCTGGCTTAAAAGAGTGCCCAGAAACTCCAGCCAGGGAAGGACGAGCAGACTGNTCAGTGAGCTTTATCTGAGAACTGCATAGGACTTTGTTTAAAACTAGTCATAGTCTAGATTTGTGCACTGGTATACACGGAATTCAACCCAAACACACCCTCACCCATGCAAAACTTACTAGCGGCTGGATTTGATGTGTTGGTCANATGGGAGAACTGCTTAGTAGGCAGCTGCTTTCATACAGGGACCAGGTTCTGTGGTGAGGACTGTGGATCAGTTTCCTGGATCTGCAGCTCAGTGTCAGGGGCAATACCTTCTAAACAGTGCATAGAAAGTCATTGGAGGCATCTGGAACCTTCAAGTAGCGGTGTGGAAATGAGAGTCCTTAAGAGGCAGTAGGAGAGCTCTTCATGAGTTACTATTTTTCTTCCAAGGTTCCCTTTAAATGCATATTTAGTTATGAATCGAATCAGATATGCCCTTTGGGATCTTTCCTTAGCCATTCCAATTGAGTCATCACAGAAGGAGAGTTAGCGTGAGCATTTATAAAGCCATCCTGCTTATGAGCTAAATTTATGACGTTTGCCAGGTTAATCTGTTTTCTCTAATCGGACACTTAATCATCCAGCCTCCTCTTGGCATTATGGATTCATGAATGTCAATGGAGGAGAGCTGCTCAGTCAGGGCAAGATGATAAATTATCACTTCATTTTGGGGGTATTTGTGACTAAATGCCTCATAATAGAATTAAGATGAAATAAATCTTGTAATTTCAGTTCTAGATCCCTGCCAGGTGTGGAGAAAATGCATCTGGCCAAAAGCAAATGTAATTCTACCACTGAACAGAATTTACAGGAGAGAGAGCTTTGTGTGCAAGACCGAGTTCTTCCTTCACCTCTGTAGATGGGAGAGAGTTGGTTATTCCCTGGTACTATNTGGGTGAATGAAGTGGGTGGTTGTTTGAGNCATGCCCTGAAGCACCGCCCCTAGTGAGGTAGCAGGTAACCGTTACACCTGCCTATGACCTTGAGGTACATGCCCCTGGGACGTGGCTGCTGGGGAACTCTTAAGACCTGGGATGCACTTATGCACTCCTCTTGGCTACTTTGTGGTTTTGGATACTGAGATCTTGGACCAGGCAGATCAACATGGGACACAGCTCCACTTTCCCATACTTTAGGATAAATCTCCCTTGATTGTGAGTNAACCCCCAAATAAATTCCTTTGCTCATTAAATGGACTCCGTGGATTAATCCCATTAGGTAAACAACATAGAATTACCATTTCCATTCAGAAAGGATGAGCCCCAGACAGTGAAAGGCAAAGTGATACCTCTAGATGTATCCTGGGATCTCAAAAGCTATGCACAGTACAGACTGGCTCAGATACTATTTTTCTTGTTTTGTTTTGTTTGGTTTGGTTTTTGTTTTGCTGTTAGAGTCAGAGCCTAGTTGGGTTGTGAGGTTTGAAACCCTGAAATAACCATAAGGGACACAATTTAGTCACATCTTTTATTGAATAAATGCTAAGCCCATGTCTAAGCAACAGCTCTGGGAGAAAACAAGAGTCATTCTTTGTCTTTTTACCGTATGGAGACAAAACCCAATTGACATGTGTGGTGTTAGATGGAGGCCCCCAGCCAAGCATACACATACACAGTTGTTGTGTGGGTTTCTTATACTTAGCAAAAATATTCTCATTCATATCTCTAGCTCCTTAGGTCCTGGCTGTTGCTGAGAGGCCTGAGACATGGATCTCTGAGCTTAGAGTCTCCTGGGTATAACAGNGGCCAGGCTTCTTAGCTGAGAGTCATCCTACATCCAGAGTCCTTCTTCCCTTGTAGAGCAAAATTAAAATCTTACTTATTTAGTGGTTTTGGGATTTAACTCCAGCCTCATCCATGCCCAGCACATGTGCTGCCCCTGAGCNACAGTGGCGTTCTACAGCTTTACTTTTGTATTAGAAATAATAATGATAATAATAATAACAATAAACAGGTTAACAATGTTATCTTGGATATATTTAAATAGTTAGAAGATTTTAAATGTTTTNCCCACAAAAACGAAATGAAGGAGGTGACACTCTTTTGATTATTATACAATGTATAATGTATTAAAACCTTATTGTGTACTCCACAAATATGTTTAAACATCTGTCCATTAAAAACAAAACTGATACAAAAAAACAAAAAGCTAGAGGCTGGGGTAAATTAAAATATCTCAAAATTCAAGGTAAAATGAGTAAGCACTGTATAGACTGAAAAAAATCNTCTCAAAATAAAAGACTTGCACAAATACAAGGCAAATAAGAGTTAGTGTGATAAATGGTCTTTGTGATGACCTCGTGGCCTCAGAAAGACAGTAACTGGGAGTATGCAGAAACTGTGGGTTACATGAACACAAGTGAATTGAAACAGTCATTTAAATAGTCCAAANNCTGCTTCTCTCCCATCAAATGATTCTGTGAAAGTAAAAGCTCTTCCCTTGACTTCAGATGTCTAGAGAAGGACTGCTCAGTGTGCAAATTGCTCTCTTCCTCACTCTACATTGTATGTTCTTGGTCCTGATGGCTAGAACTAGACATCTATGCCTTTACTGATTCCTTGAGTAGCTACAGTACTTTCAGGCTCTGGTGTCTTTGCCTGAAGACTGCTTCTTGCCTGGAGCTGGGTCGGTGGGAAATGACTAAGTTTGTTGAAATTGGCCAACTGAGCCAAGTTTGGGGGCAGTCAAGGGTTGGCTACCAAACAAGATGATTTCGTGAAATCCAAGTCTGANGTACAGAGACCTGTCAGTGCATGGTAAAGAAGGACATGGATGCACCTTCTATAGAAGCAGCACGCATTCTGCCCAGGGGAAAGGTCTGAGCAGTAAAATGGAAGATTTGCGTTCTAATCCCAGTATGTGCTTTGCTAGCTATAGGACAAGAGGACATTTCTCAGACCTTCTGAGCTTATGTAACAATGAAATGGGGGAATCATACCATAGCCTGTTATCTTCACAGATTTGTGAATGGTTCTTAAAAATATAAAAAGGTTAATATNTGTAAGAAAACTATAATTGCTCAATAAAATAACCTAAGGGTAACATTGAAAATAGCACTTATGTTTCATCATCTATAGAAAGAAAAANATTTATGTTCACTATGTTCCTGTTTCTGTTCTCTCTCTTTGTCTCTTTCCATTTAAAAATATAAAACAAGCTGTCTAACTTATCAATTTTAATACTTATATACTATAAACATGCCACTTAAAAGTTATACTGACAATGCAGCTAACCTTTTTTGTCTTTTATTGGCCTTATAAATAAAAGCACATCATTGAAAGAATGCCACAGATAGNGGGTTAGACTTGAGCCTAGGGGAAAATCTTTCCAAGCAGCAGGAAAAGGGTAATTCTGACCAGTCCTCTATAAAAATCCAAATTTCTACACAAAACCTTAAAGCACAAGTGTTTACAGGACTCTTGGTGACAAGAAAAGCAGTAGTAAATGTGCATTGGCACTAAAATTCATGTATCCATGGAAACCTGTGAAGCTCCTGGGCGCATGCGCTCACAGCCTACAGTATTAATCCTTGGNCTGAGGGGGGTCAGTGNATTACNGCACTGTGGAGGTCTGAGAGATTGCTGAGAGCCACTCACACAGGCGTGCACCAGCTAGTTTTCCTCACTAGATGTAATTCTGGGGACATACAGAGACCGCAGACATCAGTGAGGAAAAAAATCCATGTTTGTTTATGTGTACTTATATCCTGGAATACACTGTANTCATCTCTGAGTTTTAATCAGAAAACGTTTGATAAGCCAGCAGCCCCCTCCCCCCACACGTCTGTGGCTACCTCAGAGCCTCTCCGAAGTTTTCCATGGGAACAGATGAGCATGTTTCTTGCGTGATGGAAGAAAATGTCACGAATTTTATCAAGCTGATTATCCTTGGTGATTTAAATGTGATCCTGGCCAGTGATTCCTGTAAATCACTTTCAAAGCAAACTGCATAAACAAACCAGAGGAAAGAGAGGTCAGAGGGAGCACCTGCAGAAAACAGAAGTAGTTACAGAATAGGACCGAGCTTCTAATGAAATAAAATGGAACTGCTCACGAAAGCCTAGTTACAGAGCNATATATTTTTCCCCCATTTTCTCCTCTATTGCCAAGTCCTGGATTCTTTTCCAATAACTTAGAGATGATTGACACATGGAACTAGAAACAAAATTGTTAGTGGGTCTTTAAAATANTNTTTTCTCCTCTCTGAAACTCGTTTTCACANTCAGTCTTCTGATGGAACGTTACCCAGTGTGGTGGCCGTAGGTNACACACAGCACCTCGGATGTGGCAGGTGCACGTGTGACATAATATTGAGTGTGGTGGATTAACGAGAGCATACTNCTGGCTATGGTCTGGGTAGGAAGTGCCCCCTATTGGCTTATGTGGTGAAGGCTTGCTGCCCAGTTGCGGNACTATTTTAAGAGGTGATNGAAACTTTGGGAGGTGAGGGCTGGTTGGGGGGAGTGGGCTTTTAAGTGGTACTTAGAGGCTGGCCCGTGTCTCCGCCCTTTCCTGTCTCCTTTCTAACCACCNTGAGGGAGCAGTTGCTCTACCTGCCCCATGGCCATGGTGTGCTACTCCATCCCTGGGCCAGAGACAATAGAGCTGGCAACTATAGTAGACTGAAACCTCTCTCTAACTTGAAGCCAAAACGTATCTTTCCCCCACTGTGGTGATATTTTATTTGTGCACCCCAATAAAGCTTATCTGAGGATCAGAGGAAAAAGCCAGCNTCTATATTAAACATAGAGGTCAGGCAGTGGTAGCACACGCCTTTAATCCTAGCATTCGGGAGGCAGAGATTCATCCAGATCTCTGTGAGTTCAAGGCCACACTGGGAACAGAGCCAGGTGTGGTGGCACATGCCTTTCATCCCAGCACTAGTTAACCATAGAGGTCTGGAAGTCTGTTCAGACAGACAGGAAGTGATAGAGCTGGGCAGAAAGAGGAAAGTGATGTAGCTGGATGGAGAGAGGAAGTGAGAGGCAGGGAACAGAAAGGATATAGGCATGAGTATACAGGAAGTGGCTCTCTCTGGAGGCTGAGGAGTTNGTAAGGTAAGTTGGCTGTGGCTTGTCCTNTTCCTCTGATCTTTCAGTTTTCACCCCAATATCTGGCTCTGGGTTTTTTATTAACAAGACCCTTTAGCAATACATCCTACATCCCTCTTCTAAACGGTTTTGCTCCGTGATTTGGTTAGTTTGATGTTAACTTGACACAGCTAGAGTCATTTGGGAAGAGGGACTCTCAACTGGGAAAATGCCTCCCTAAGATTTGCCTGTAAGCCAGTCTGTACAGCACTCTACTGATTAATGATTGCAGTGTGTGGGTCCAGCTCACTGGGCATGGTGCCATCTTTGGGCTGGTGTCCTGGATGTACAAGAGTGCTCTCTCTTGTACTCTTGTACTCTTGCTCTCTGAGCAAGCCATGAGGAGCAAGCCAGCAAGCAGCACCCCTCTATGGTCTCTGCATCAGCTCCTGCTCTGTTTGAGCTCCTGCCCTGACTTCCTTCAGCGATAGACTGTGATATGGACCTATATGCTGAAATAAGGTTTTTCCTTCTCACACTATTTTTTGTGGTAGTGTTTATCACAGTAACGGAAACCCCGACGAAGACACGTNTCTATTTGTCATAGTGCTGACACTAGCACCACACTCAAATCTGTTTAAAATGTTTCAATAGCTTAGTGTAGTATTTAAGTCTTTATGGAACTGGCATTGTGTAGCTGCTGTGTGGCTCCATTATGATGAAACTGCCCCCAGCTTTCAAAGAGGGTTTATTTGTGGTTATTTTTTAAATATGGAGTGCACATAGTATACACAGCCATGTAGTTGACTCACTGTACTTTTCACCACTACAAAGAACTTAGTCACACTGATTGCTCTCAATGGCATTAAATGGCCATGTTGGCTGTGTGCCAGGTTTCTCTTTACTCCAATGCATTTCTCCGTGTCAAGGTCCAGTCAACAAACTGACCCTCTCCTCTGTCATCCTTGCTGTCTGAGAGCCACTGAGGCAGGGCACCCATCCCGGACCCTGCCCTTGCAGGCCTGCTCACACAAGGGAGCACAGTGGGTGCTAGGGAAGGCTTAGCAAGTGCCTGGGACGGTCTTGCCATCCTCTGTGGACACTGGCTCAGCCACTTCCCTTGGGACACCGATGGTAAAGCAGCTCAGGTTGTTTTGTATTCTAATCTGGACTCAGATGAAGGTCTGAGTCGTCATTATGTTGCCCATGGATGGCCTCTGTGATGTTTATCCAATANGTTCTAGCTCTTTGGGATTCAAATTTCATTTTCTTCTAATTAATATTTTAATGGAGCTTAATAATCAAGTGAATGTTATAGCTGAAACTTTTGTCCAGATCTTTAGTATGACCTACTGTTCCCGTGAGTCTGCTTGCATTGTAAGACTNGGGGGAGAGAACATGAGAATGGACACTAGTTTTGCTCTGGCTGAATTAACACTTTGAGGTGTAACAGAAGCTCATTAAGGGAGNTGATGTTTTGTTGTCAGCAGTCAAGGAATTCGAAGCCAGGCCTTGCAGGGCTGACATGTGAGTCAACCCAGTTCTCTGTCTCCCTCTCACCTCTTCTGCTTTATACCAGGAATTGTTACTTCCTGTGATATTTTTCAAATGTTTCTGCCTGTTCCCTCTGTCCTCTCAGGTGGTCATATCCAGTAGTCAGAAAGCTTCTGTTGAATTTCAAAGACCACATTGCTCCCCTGACCCCAACCCTCCAGTGACTTTGTATTCCAGACTCCAATCTTCCTCAGTTTCCAAGCCTCTAAGGTCAGGCCCTCTTATCAGGATCTCTCTTATCTATCTCCTGTACTTTCCAGTTGCTCAAGCTTGTGCCCTCTGGCCTTCCTTCTGCTTCCCGAATCTGCCTNTTTGTTTCCCCACCAGACTTGTGTGTGCTGTTCCTTTTGCTTGGAGCCCTTCCTGCTTCCTGTCCCCTGACCCCTGAAGAGTTACATGCCCTGATGTTCCAAGTCTCTCAAATGTCAGGTCTCAGTGTATAATTATTAAATGTATTTTACTTAATATAATTTAATATAAATTTAATATAAAACATAATAATTTAATATAAATTATTAAATGTATATAAATGTATATAAAATAAAATATCACAAAACTCTCACTCACCTACATCAATGGTTTTACTGTAACCCTAAACCCTGCCTGACACATATTGGCCACTCTGCCCACTATTGGAATGGAATGCCTCACACACAAGGACATGGGTTGTACCTTAGAGAATTCGCATGATATCTGATACATAGTGAGCATATGTCAAGTGAATTCTTCTGTAAGTGAGTGATACAAATTCCTCTGTCAGTTTCTCAGCAATTCTGGAAACCTTCTCCTCCTTGAAGCAAAAAGACTGCTGCAGCTCCCACCATCATGTGGTCACAGGCCATTTTCAGAAATGGAAATCAGTGGGCACAAGTCTTTCCCCACAAGCATTTCTCTATTAATAGAAGACAAATATGTTTCCTAGAATTAATTCCCCTGCAGGCTTCCCTTTACATTCTATTGACCAGAACTGGGTCAAGGGCTGTCCCTAACTACAAGAGAGCTGGGAATGGATTTGATATCCTAGTCTGTGGAGAGGGAGAAATGCAGGTGAGAACAGTAAGATTGATAACATCAGAATGTCGATAAAATGTCAGGACTAGNACACCCCTCTGCAGCTCTCCCACGGCTGAGTAGAGGTTTTGTAACTCAGAAGATCACCGTACTTACAGGCATTTTCATTACAATGCTCTGGCTTTTTCTGCCCTTTGCATCTTGAAAACACAGCCATTTATATAACTTACCTTTCCAATTTAATAACTTTTATGAAATGAAAACCTTCTCAAGTCATTATGTGGGAAAATTGCTTAGATATTTCCATGATTAAGGGAGGTTGGTAGAAGGGTAAAGCAAGGGGAGAACAGGGTGGTCAGATGAAGAAAAATGGCCAGAGTCTTGCTTCCCTCAGACCAGCCAAAAGAAGAAAAGATAAGAGAGAAGGTCCACCAAGCCAGGCAAGCATGCTGGTGGCAGGCCCCCTAGGGGACGAAGGTGGGAGAGAGAGGCCAACATTGCCTACTTTAGTTCAGATCCTTTTTCAGGTTTTATGAAAGAACAAAGATCAATTTTTGTTTTGTTTGCATGTGTGTGTGTGTGTGTGTGTGTGTGTGAGAGAGAGAGAGAGAGAGAGAGAGAGAGAGAGAGAGAGAGAGAGAGAGAGAGAGAGATGCTTTTGTATATGTAGGGGATATGCACGTGTGTGTATCTGTGTATGCATGTTTTCAGGTGTGTGGGAACACATGTGATATGTGTGCGTGCATGTGGAAGCCTGAAGCTGACTTTCTCAATCACCACAGCCCTCTCTACCTTATATACTGAGGCAGGATCTGTCACTGAACCNAGAGCTCAACAGTTCATTCAGCTAGTATAGCTGGCAGCTACCCATGGAGATCCCTTGTCTCAGCTTCTTGACTCCTTGACTGCTGGGATTCTAGGCAGCCACTGTCCCTAGTCAGTTTTTAGATGGCTTCTAAGGACCCAAACTCTGGTTCTCACACTTGGAAGGCAAGCACTTTAGCTAAGCCTTCTCCCCAACCTGGGAGATGAAGCTATTATATAACATTTCTAAACCAAACACTAAGATAACTACATAGTACTGTTTTGTTTTGTTTTTCATTTNAAAAGCTTTTTCAAAGCTCCTTTCTTGGCAGGTTGACACTGTAGCCAGTGGCAGTGGCCTCCCTGTTCTAAAGCATTCTAAAAATCACACTAGCATTGCCATGCCCCAAGTAGAAGCCCTTCTTCTTGGTTCCCACGAGCTGTCTATGCTGAAAAGAATGAAAGTGCATTCTGCAGGCCTGACAAGTCAGAGAACAGGCAAGAGAGTAATCTGCCCAGGACAAAAGGGCAGGAAGAGGAAGTCAGGAGATCTTCCTTTTTTTTCATCTCAGGGTTGTGTCCCACAGTGTTCCACAGTGCCAGAGTCCTGGAATCAGCAAGTGAGATAGTATGAGGCTCAAGATGCCACCAGGTCTTGTTGGGATAACTTTTTTTAATTATTAAAAAGATCTTCCACTCCTTTTACATACCAACCTCAGATCCCCCTGTCCTCCCTCCTCCTGCCCCGCCAGCTCC
>LZPO01017733.1:69112-79199 GCA_001675575.1 Neotoma lepida | reverse complement strand
TCTTTGAATTAACCAACAAATGGATAAACAAGATGTGGTGTAGAAAATGCAACGAGGAAGAAGCTGGACTACATCATGCTAACTGAAAGAAGCACAAACTTGGGAACTAATACTTCTGTAATTCACTTATTCAGATCACTAACAGTAGCAAATTTCCTAGACACAGGTCACAGGTCACCAGGCATTGGGAGACAGGAAGAATGGCAGTTCCCATTTGAGTTTGAAGAGTAGAAGAATGTTCTGGAGATGAATATGGTGATGGTCACGCAAAAACAGTCACAAAAAAGCACTTAATGTCCTCAACTGCATAGTTAACAATGGCAAATCTTACGCTACATACATATCACCACCAATAAACCCCCCAAAAGAAAGCAGGAGCGGCTGCACTGATGTAAGGTCCCAATGAACTACTCGAGCAGAAAGAATGCTTCAAGTTCTTACCTGGCACTCAGAGGTTGGTGGAGATCGTGTCCCTAATTCCTTAATTAATTTAATTATTGATTGATTTTTCTTCTGGTTCAACCAAGATATGGGAGAAAGGTGGGGTAGGAACCCCGGAAACTTGAATTATAGAAGCAGGGTATTGTTCAAATACTTTATCAGTTGTAAGGGGAAACACAAATTTGTATTTGATGAGTAAAAAGGCATTTCTGTGGATGGTGGAATTCCTTGCAAACTGTGAAGAATATCACTAAGAAGGAATTGTAAGACAACTATACTGGTATAAGAGAGACCTTGATTTCTGGGAAAGGAGGTACTGGTGTGGCTGGCTTTTGCTAGGGCTGAGGACTATTACCCAGCAGCCCAGGGTCATGTTCATTCCTAGGCATAAGACAGCAAGACCCAAATGTTTATGTGATGGGGCTTGACTGTCACTTTGAAGTCAGAGACTTGAAACGTCCATGAATGCTCTCTGAAGCTGCTTCACTGACTATCATGTTGTGATAAATGGTCATAGATTTAAGATGAATGGGCCTTGTATGTGGAAGACGGGTACAGCTTTAGCCTTGATATTGATGAGATTTTCCATGTACATTAGATACAATCAGTTTCCTTCATTTCCCACAATCCAGAAAGAAGTGAAGTAAAGGAAAACATGTTCGGGAAGTTCAAATTAAACATGCATATGTAAAGGAAGCTGAGAGAAGAAATGGCACTAGCTGTGGAAACTGACTGTGGAGTAATTGTTAGGTCTCAAACCCAGGACAAACGGCTAACTGAGGTGCCTATTTAACATACTAAAGTGGACCTGGACACCAGGTTCTTCTAGCATCCCTCAGTCCCTATCTGTTACATGGTTCTTTTGGCTGGCATACCCTGTACTTACCTTAAACTTCTGCAGCCCAGGGGCTGGGCTATTCTTCCCTATTTAATCCAGCCATTTGGTTACCTAGCTCTTTTTGTCTACCCTTTACTTTCTTGGCTCTCTTGCCCTTCACTCCTCCAGCCCTTCATATGGCCTGTCTCAGACTCTCCCAGATGTTTCTGCCCCTTGCTATACTCTCCCTCATATTCACATTAAACCTTCTCCCGTATCATGTCTAGGAGCAGACATGCCCTTCCATTTTCATACATTTTTTCATTAAGTAATGGATATATACTTAATGAAAAATGGATATATACTTCCAGACATGTAGGCAGCCTCTACAGTCAGCCATGGAAATGGCTGAAGCCCTATGATCGGCAGCTGTGGTATGCAGGTTTTACAGCAAGACCCTTTGTCTTAGAAATCACATAGGGTTCCTTTTCTGCCCTCATGATATTCAGCCTGGGGTGACCCTCTTGCTGAATTCTCTCAAAGATTGGTTTCTGTCCTGGTGAGGTCAAGAGCTGGATTCTGACAGTCACAGCAAGGTCAGAAAGTTGATGCCTGGGTGTTGGAACACTGTCCATGGATGAAGCTGTGTGAGAATTCTGAGTGCTTGTGAGATAACAGGACAAGAGTCTTGTGACCTCAGCCCTTTAAAGCATCCGGTTGTTCCTGGAACGTGTTTTCATGGGTAACCATTATCTTACTGTTATTTAGATAGTGTTTCCAGACATGCCTTGTCCTTGTGATTGTATATAGCTTGAATCCATGTGAACTTTGCTCAGATGACCTTGCTTAACCCTCAAAATAGAAATTGTCTGATGCTCTAAATAAAGTTGGCTATTGCATGAGACTTTAGTCCATCTCATTTTCAGGCTCCTTTCTTCCAGATTTTATCTCATCTACAGCAGCGACACCAAAGTACCAGATTAATATATTGAAAATGTGAAACAAAGTGTGCCACAAAGTAAATCCATATTATTGAGTATTAAAGATAAAAGTCTTGGGGCTAGGAAGATGGCTCAACAGTTAAGAGGGAGGGAGCAGTGCTCTTATAGAGGACCTGATTTGGGTTCCCAGGATCCAGGTGGTTCACAGCCACCTGTCACATGAGCTCCAGGAGATCTAATGCCCTCTTCTGGCATCCTTGGGCACATGAACTCAAGTGCACAAACCCATACACACATATTTAGTTTTTTTAATAAAATATTTTCTTCTAAAGAATTAAAATCTAGGCCAAGGAGCAAAGGTGGAGGTTGAGGCCATCCTATTAAGCAAAATATGCATGAGACAAGGGATAGATATTGGTACATTACACCTATGTACGGTGGCAACAAGTTCATTTTATAGAGAGGAGGCTAAGTGCAAGGAAATTGAGAANCCAGTTTAGCTTTTGACTGGGTTATCAGAAATCCCAGCCAGTTACTATTAGAAGATGGAGGGACTTGGGGACAAAATCTTACAGATGCAAACAACTAGGATATGAAAAGAGCACTGTGTCTTTTGGGTTTCCTCTATATTGGTGATAATCAGCCATNCTGTGTCTCTCCCAATCTTCTGCTATGCCTAGACTCACAACAGAAAATCTCTTGACACCAATGTGCTCAGACTCTTACCTTCCAGTCGTTTATTTGTTTTGTCATGAGACATTTCTGAACTTTGTGGTTTTCTTGGAGTTCACTCAATTTTTGCACAGTTTCCTGGAGCTTTTCCTGAAGGAAAAATTTGAGTGAGTAAAATCAATTCATATCAATCTTGTTTTCATTTTGAAACAGGGTCTGATGTGGCCCAAGTGATCTTGATCTCACTGAGTAGCCAAAGATGGCCTTGAACTTCCTGCCTTCCCTGTCTGAGTGCCATGGGACATATTTGCACCACCAAGTCCTGCTTTATGCAGTATTGGTAAACACTGAACTCAAGGCTTTGTGGAAGTTAAACAAGCATACTACCAACTGTGCTACATCCCTCATCCTCAACTTGACTCTCCACTAGGCCCCTGATATGTATCTCAGGACTGTAAAATATGGTAAAATCACAACAAATAGCTATTGATCTTTTAATAAATCCCTCAGAGTGCATGCTGAGGGTTGTGTATATGGTAACTTACTGATTGCCTTAGCAATCCTCACAGTTGGTAGGATGCTTAGCATTGTTGCTGTGCTATGGAAAATGAGGCTTAGAAAAGGGACAAGTAACTCACCTCAGGGGCCATAACTGGGAGCCTCAGGAGTACAACTGGGACTCGTCTCATTTGCTGAACTGAACCACCTCCATCACCACAGGCTCACTTTGGGAAGGTTGTCATAGACTACCATAACCATTTTCAGGGAGAGTTTATAAAATAATGTGCTGCACCAGACACAGCCAGTACTGAGATGTTTGACACATCTGGAACTGTATGTATTATGAATGAGTTAGAAAGGCAAGGTCTTGATACTAATTGAATTTAGTAGAGTTTGGAGAGAAGAGGGGTCTGGAGGATGGCATCAAGAAACCAACTTCAGGGAATTAGTGTCCTTGTCCCCCAACCCCTGAGTTAATTTCCAATGTAGTTTCTCATATTTTCACTGGGAGCAATTTGAGGCTACCAGAAATTGCCTGTAAGGATCAAAGATAAAATAGCTGATTCCAATCCTCTGTAAACTCCACAGATGTGTATGCATTCATTTCCAAGGGGTCTCACAAAAAGAGTCTGTGACTCTGCTATATGTCACATGCTGTTCTAAACTTTACATAGTGTAATATCCATAAACAAATACAACTCCCAGCATATGTGCTGAGGACTCTGATGATAGCATCTCTGTTTACAGATAGGGATAACAAGATGGGAAAACTTTAAGCAAATTAGCACAGTTATCCATCTGCTCAGTGCCAGCACTAACACTCCACCCTAGCAGTCTGCCTCTGTGACTGGTCACTGTCACCCTGCCTTGATCCTTTTCTTACTATCCGGTGGAAAAATCATCCAAATAGAAATTTCTGCATTGCAGCTGTTTGAGGGAGGCTAAAGAAGAGCCCAGTGTGGGGTCACCTTGCCCAGCTTTAATACATGGGNAGGTGCTTAGTCTTACTGCAACTTGATATTTCATTTTTTGTTGATACTCATGGGAGAACTGCCCTTTCCTAAACAGAAACAGGAGTGGGGGGTGGGAACAGATTGGGAGGTGGGAGCGAGGGACTGGGAGGACTGGGATAGAGGAGAAACTGCGGCGGGGATGTACAATAAATAAATAAATTTAAAAAAAAAAGAGCCCAGTGTGCTGAGTGGCAGTTGGCACTGATTCATCCTTAGGAAAGACTTGAGGCCTTTATATAAGACTCTGTCTGCTTCATGGAAGACAACACGAGGAGCTCACACTTAGTATGTCTTCNTGGAAGTCACAAAAACAGACTAGGATCAAGACAGCAGCCAGGTGTGATGGTGCACAGCTTTGATCACAGCACTGGGAGGCAGAAGCAGGTAGAGTTCACAGCCAGCCTGGTCTACATAGTGAGTTCCAGGACAGCCAANGGCTATGTAGAGACCCTGCCTCAGAAAAACAAAGCAACAACAAAATCAAAAGACAGCAGGACTGACCCTGTACCTCCATGTGTCAGAGCAGAAGGTCCTATGGTCTCAAGAGAGGACCTAAGAGCCCTGGTACTCCTCCCTCCACACAACTCAGCACAAGTAATTATTTTCATATCTNTGAGTCTTCAGGAATCTTGTGTGAACCTGCCCTCTCACACCCTTTCTTCTGAAGATAATTTGAAATTTCCCCTTGATATTTTTATTTTACAGCACCAGATCTTCTCAGTGCCTCTGGCCCTTCACTTCCCAAATGAGCATTCCTCCATAGTAAGTACCACTTGATCTAGGGTTTAGAATTAGAAGTGGTGGGAAGGGNCTGGGTTCTGGCTCTCTTTCCTGTGTCATCACCCCTCTTCCTTCACAGGGCNGTGGCTTGGCCATGATGATCAGGAAGTTTCTATGGTATGACTTTGCATGTGTAGAGTCTCTCCAACTATCCTGGTATATGATGATTGTAGGGTAAAAGGGCAAGCCAAAGAAACCCACCCTGACCCTGAAACCAGAGCCATATCTGCCCCTGACCAACTGAGCACAAAACCAACCAATCCCAGAGCAGGAAAAACAACCAATCCCTGGGCACAAAACCAACCAATCCCTGAGCACAAAATCCAGCCAATCTGAGCTTGTCCAAGCTCAAGGGGATCAAAATCTGACCATTTCTCACCCTGAAAATCTCCTCCCTGGAAAAACTCCACCCCTAAGAAGCCCTATATAAGCCCTGTGCCTGTTCAGTTGGCAGCTGCCCTTCTTCACCTGGCAGAGGCAGTTACTCTGCTGGATTCTTCCTTCCCAATAAATCTCTTGAAAGAGTTTTGGGTGAAGACCTTTTGTTGCTGGAGCAGAACAGAATCTCTCCTGGGAAACTCTTTGCAGAGTGGAGCAGAGAAGCAATGGACACCTGCTGGGACTCCCTTAGGGGAGCAGCGCAGAGTGGAGCAGAGCTCAGCTGTCTGCTCCAGCTGTACCAACTCTCTCAGAAAGGAGCAGGATTGCCACATCTTGTGGGGAGGCCATCCCCCACTGGAACCCAGCTTCAGGTATAGCCTGACTTCCCAACAGCCAGGATACCTTTCTCCTCACAGTTGTAGGTATCCAGGAGACCTTCCCTTAACAGCTATAGGTTACAGTATAGCCTGACTTCCAACAGTCAGGGTACCTTTCTGATGATGATCCCTGTGTATATGTTTGTGAAAAACAGGAGTAGGTGTGAAGGAGAGATGTAGTTGTATGCATACACACAGAGGCCAGAAGACAGTGGTTGTCCTGTTCTATCTCTCAGCGTTATTCGGATAAAGTGTATCCTTGCTAAGCTTNTATGTGGGTGCTTGGGTCTGAACTTGGGTCCGTACACAGCAATTCTCACAAGAGAATGGACACTTTTAGAGGCCCCCAACCATTATACTCACCTTGTAGCCCTGGTACACATCTCCCACAAGAGCCACAGAATGACCTTTGTGCCTAGCCTCCCAATTACAGCGCCAGCAGAGGAGCTGACCCTCATCTTCACAAAAGAGATCAAGCTTCTCTACATGTTTCTTACACAGCATCTCATGGTCCTTCTCTTTCATCTCCTTGATGACATCAATTATGTCTTCCAGATTCTTGTTGGGCNGGAGGTTCTCTAAACTAAATGGACTCGAACACAAAGGACAGCCAATCATTTTCTTCAATCCTGTCATGGAGCTGACATTGTTATAGCACCACTGTATGCAGGATTTGCAATAGCTGTGTCCACAGTTGATGCTCACTGGGTGAGACATCAGTTTCTTGCAGATGTAGCAAGAAGAGACCTTTATCATCTTTGTTGTGCTAATGTCTGAGCTCATGGCTTTTCTTGAGAAGTTTCCAAATGAAGCAAACAGAAGTGGAGAAATATTTTCCACAGTGGTAGATGTACGCCTCACCTAAATTCAAGTGCAATCACCGGCTGCTACTGGTTTTAGAAGTTTGAAGTCTCTAGAAAANAGAAGCAGATGAGAATTGAGAAGATGCATAAACGGTTTTATGGTATTTACATAATAGCCACTATCTCATTTGGCCATTTACATTCAACCTAATAAAAGTTTAATCATTTTTAAGTTCAGTTTCTCAGTCTTATTGGGCACATTCCATTTTCCTAATTGTCACATGAAGCTGGTGACTGAATGATAGCTTAGATATAGAACAGTTCATTTTTTTCCAGTATTCTCTTGTGCCATGTGCTAGGAAAGACAGAGGCAAGACTACTTCCTCTCAGAAGTTGAACTCAGCTAGAGAGTGTGAAAATTTTTCCTATTCTGTAAGCTCAGGAATATTGGAGAATGCTTTGTCCGGGTCCCACCACGTCCCGCCAGGCCCCACAGTCCCATAGCTGCTTATAAAATAATTACTCAGAGGCTTATATTAATTATAACTGCTTGGCCATTAGCTCAGTCTTATTACTGACTAGCTCTTACACTTAAACTCAGCCCATTTCTATTAATCTATATGTTGCCACGTGTTCCGTGGCTTATCTGTGTCCCATTACATGTTGCTCCTTGGGCAGCTGCCTGGCCTCTCCTGACTCAGCCTTCCTCTTCCCAGAATTCTCCTTGTCTGCTTATCCCGCCTAGACTTCCTGCCTGGCTACTGGCCAATCAGGACTTTATTTATCAACCAATCAGAGCAACACATGNTCACAGCGTACAGAAGGACATCCCCATNACATCAATAGTGCCATTGCTGTCACTATTTATAACTGTTGGGACATTCAACCTCTCTACCCAACCAGATCTTTCACATCCTTTTCCTGGATCTAGCTGGATTAGTCTATCTGATTCTTCCCTCCGTGAACCTTCACTGACCTCTGAGATCTAGCCTCAGGTTCCATACCCAGTGCCCTAGCTTAGTGTGGCCACCCCTACCTATGTTATAGTCAATCTCTAAGCTTCCACCAGGAAAGGCCCTGTCTGGGCCTGACCCATAGGCCATACCATATTCAGCTTCTCCACTCAGGCAGATCCTACACATTCTTCTCCATGGTCTAGCCTGGTAGGTTTGCCTGAGCTGTCCCTTCACACACACTCCTCAACACCCCTAACTCCAGGCTTGGATCAGTACATACATCCTGCATACCAGCCCAGCCCCATATGTCCACTTGACTTCATTTCACCAACCTTGAAGCCTACCCCAACCCACACATTCTTTCATC
Source organism: Neotoma lepida (assembly GCA_001675575.1). NCBI lineage: Eukaryota > Metazoa > Chordata > Mammalia > Rodentia > Cricetidae > Neotoma > Neotoma lepida. Next base: position 71,150 of record LZPO01017733.1, on the reverse strand, counting down.
TGCCCCAACCTCCTCTGTCTGTATCAGATACAGAACTAACAAAAGAAGTCCACATACCCAGATTTTATTGNAAAAATACCAAAAATATGGAAGATCAAGGCTGTATCTCCCCATCCCCAAAAAACTTACTATTCCTAGAGAAATGTTTTCCAATGAAATTTTTCTAGCTGAACCTCAGGATACAGAATTTAAAAGAACAATTATAAAGCTTATCAAATAATTGAAGGAGTTTAAAGAAAATTCAAGGAGTATGAAGAAACAGCTCAATGAACTTAAAGAGAAAGACTTAGAGAGAATAAAAGCCCAAGTGATGCTTAAGAAAACGCAAACATATGGCTGATGGGAATGACAAAGACAATCCAGGGTTTGAAAACAGAATTCAGTAAAGAGATAGAAACATTTAAGAAGACTCAAGGTGAAATGAAGATGGAACTGAAAAATCCAATAACCGCACTAGAAAATCCAAAAAGCCTTACAAGCAAGATGAGTCAAATAGAAGATAGAATATCAGGACTCAAAGATAAAGCAGAGGATCTGGAAAAACATAAGCTAAGAATTAAAAAAAAATTAAAACACAAGAAAGGAACATACAGGAAATGTGGGACACCAAGAAAAGACAAAACCTGTTAATTATAGGAATAAATGAGGGAGAAGAATCCCAGGTCAAAGGCATAGATCATATTTATCTTCAACAAGATCATAGATAAAACTTCCCCAAACTAAGGAAAGACATATTCATATAAATGCATACAGAATACCAAATAGACAAGACCAGAAAAGAAAATTCCCACAGTGTACTATAGTTAAAACAAAGAAAATATATTGAAAGCTGCAAGAGAAAAAAAGACACAAGTCACATATAAAGGAAAAACAATAAAAATAACAGCTGATTTTTCAATGCAAACTTTGAAAGCTAGAAGAACCTGGAGCAGTGCATTCCAAGTTCTAGAAGGCCATGATGGCCAACTTAGACTAATATACCCAGCACAACTATCTGCCATAGTTGAAGGAGAAAGAAAAAAATTTCCATGATATAAACAACCTACAACATTTATATCCAACAAACCAAATCTAAAGAAAATATAGGAAGCAATATTTTGGGCTCAAGAGAGGCATGAGCACAGTCAAGAGACTGTACAAAGAAACACAAAGCCATAATTACTAAAACACAACATATCACTAAGAACACAGTACCGAAATCAGCACAATGACTGCAATCAATAAACACATTTCAGTAGTAATTTTAAATATTAAAGGCCTCAATTTTCTAATCAAAAGATACAGCCTGGCTGAATAGATCAAGAAACAAATTCCATTTATCTTTTATGTACAAGAAAACATAACTTTAAAGATAGGCACTGCCTTAGAGTATTTCAATCAAATGGGACCAGGAAACAAGCAGGTGTCACTGTCTTCATATCTAACAAAATAGACTTCAAACTTTATAACTATTGGGAACACTCTGGTGGTCTATAAAAGACTCCAGTCAGACTATCAAATTTGAACGTTCCTCAACCCCTACTCCCAAAGATCACAAGACACCTCAATAGTAAAATCTCAGTGGAGACACAAACAGGAGGATGGCAAATGTAACTGGGGCCACTAGAACTGATTTATTGGTGGGACTTTTTCTCTGTTTCAGACATGGCTTACCTACATAGCCCTGACTGGCACAAAAACAAAAACAAAACTCTATGTCTATCAGTCTGATTTATGACGTGGTTAATCTGTTTGTCTTTGCCTCAATTGCTGGCATTACAGGTATGTACCACCGTGTCTGACCAAAGATTGGTTTATTATTGTGCCAAGAAAACTGGGAAAAGGGCTGAAGAGGGGAAAGTGGAACAGGGAGCAGCATTCCCTAAGAACCATGGGATTTATGTCTCTTCTCTGTGCCAGAACCTGTTCCCAGAAGTTTAGGTGATGAGAACTCATGGAGTGTCATGTCAGAGCCTAGGATATAGAGAAAGTGGGAAGGAGGCCAGACCTCAGTGAGAACCACACTTCTGATATGCCCCATGAGGACATGAAGACCAGA
>LZPO01017733.1:53146-68792 GCA_001675575.1 Neotoma lepida | reverse complement strand
CCTTCTGGTCACAGGTAGGATACTGACCCCATGGGATTCAGTTGGGCCTTCTCTGCAAGGAGGCACCACATTCATGACAAATGGGCTTCCCCACCACTCCAAAGTCCCCAGCAACCTGGCCCAAGCTTCACTAACCTGTATTATGGGTTTTCTGAGATTGTGTCGTTTGAGAAGCAAAAGTAGATGCCGATGTGAGAGCTGCCCATTACCTGAGGCTTTTCAGAGCTGAGGGGAGAGGCCTCTGTGAGAGCTGCCCTTTACCTGAGGCTTTTCAGAGCTGAGGGGAGAGGCCTCTGTTATCTGGAGATAACACTCCCCACTCAGCTCCTGCCCCACATGCTTGTTAGTCATGTGTAACCACATTCCCTCCAAAGCACACCGGCTGGCATCTCAGGAAGAAGGTCAGGGATCTAGTACTGCTGTNCTGAGCAGTTGCCACTTGCAGAAACTCTAGGAATCACTGCTGAGTCACTTCACAATTGAGAGCACTGTAGAAGGCAGATCAACAGCCAATAGAGGTGCTCCTGCCCTTTGACCCCTCTTATCCTTAAAGGAAGGAGAGGACAAAAAGAACATGATGTAAAGTATTTAATGCAAGGAACAAATTAGTGACAAAGTTCAAATCTCTCTTGTGACCCAGCAGGAAGAGTGCAAGTCAGCGTATGGTCTGATGTGAGATCTATCTGCTTTTACTTCCAACCCTCTTAGGACTCTGAAGGCTTCTAAAGCTGTTATTTCACTGGCATTTTGAGGTAGCTTATTGGTTCATAATTGCTCTGGTGGCAGTGGTCAAAAGGGGGGCGGTTGTCACAGTGGATTACTGACATCACAAAATTTCCCCAAGCCACCCAGCTCTGTTTCTCTGCCTTGCTGGGGTGTCACCTTTCCTCCTCTGTGATGATATTTTATCTGTGTCTTCCAATAAAATTTATCTGAGGATCACAGGAAAAAGCCAGCCACTATATTAGACATAGAAGTCAGGCAATGGTAGCACACTTTAATCCTGTCACTCAGTAGGCAGGGATCTGTTTGGATCTCTGAGTTCAAGGCCACACTGGGAATAGAGCCAGGCATGGTGGCACACACCTTAAATTTCAACACTAGTTAACCAAGGAGGTCTGGAGGTCTGTACAGACAGACAGGAAGTGACAGAGCTGGGCANGAAGAGGAAGTGATGTAACTGGACAANGCAAATGAGATAGCAGAACAGAAAGGCATATAGGCATGGGTATACAGGATGAAGGTATCTCTGGAAGCTGCAGAGTTGGTGAGGTGAGGTTAGCTGTGGCTTTTCCTATTCCTCTGATCTCTCAGACTTTAACCCTAAATTCTGGCTCCATGGTTTTTATTTAATAAGACCGTTTAGTGATTCTTCTACACTCCCCACTTCTCCTCTATGGGATACAAAGACATTTCTATGACCAGACTCAGCACTGCAGAACAGGGAACGACAGACACCACTGTGGAGGCAGCCTGGACGCTTATCATAGATATCTACATGCCAGTGTNCCCAGTGCTTCCTGGACAAAAGGCGGGAGGTGACAGGGTGTCACACACTGAGTGAGTCAGCCTCAGCCTCTCTATTCCAAAGTCCAAGCAAGGGTAATTTCACTAAGATAGAATTATTATAGAAAGCAGGGAAATGAATCATCATATTCAAACAAGGCCTGACCACATTTGTAACTGCAGGTTAATGCGGTAAGTACACAGATACCTTTTCTGCCTGCTTAAGTAATAAACAAGGGAGCTGGTAAAGTGGCTGAGGGCACAGGAGGGAGTATGAGTTAAACTTGGATTCTGGAGTCCCCTGGGGAATAATCCTGATAGTTGCTCATGCCCAGGGCTGGATCCTCAGATTGCAAAGAGTACATGGAGTTCATTCCAGCCACTGTCCAACTCAGGCTAGAAGCAAATGTTAGACAGGTTCCTGCCTTCCCACCTCAAACAGTAGACTCTTCAGCACTGTGAGGTCCTAAGGCCATATCAGTGCCACACACCATGTGATGAGATAGAATGAACCCCTGTTTCTGCAGTTACTCTAGGATATATACTCACATATGAAGATCTGGTTGCTCACTTATTTTTGTGGAGCTGTCATCTCTTGTTTTTTAATATTTAGCATGCTTTGAATACTAAGCACACAGCTCTCTACACAGTCCCTTCTAGGTTCTGCTTTTCTATTATTAGCCATCTCTCTGTAGGCAATACCAGTCTCTCAGTTTCTCCATATGAAAAAAAAATGAGTATATGCGAAGTTCACCCTCCACTGAACTGTCATGGAAATTAACTACATCAACAGTGTGGACCCATAGCATACTATCTCATTCATGCTCAGGGTACATCGTGGTCTTAGAGATGATTACAAAATGTGATAGTTAATTTTAATTGTCAACTTGATTAGATTAATAAATTCCTATGGCATTAATGAAGCACACCTTTGCTCATGTTGTAAAGTTGTTTCTAGAAAGGTTTAACTGAGGAAGGAGGGCCCACTCTGAATGTGGGCGGCATCATGCTAAGGGTTGGAGTCTTGGAAACAAGGAAAAGAAAAAAGGGAGAAAGCAAGCCTAGCACAGGCCCTCCATTCTGTTTCCTGGTCAGTGCTAGGACCAAACCATCCCTGCACACATACCTTCCCTCCATGATGGACTGCATATGGACGAGGACATAACCACCCACCCAAGTTGCTTTCTGTCACAGTAAGAAAATAGTAACTGACACCCAGTGTTTATTGTGAATTGTTCTGATGCTTAGAGCAATGTTAGCAAGGCAGATGTCTTAGNTACTTTATCTATTGCCTTAATAAGACACCACGACCAGAGCAAACCTATAAAAGAAGGCAATTAATTTGGGGCTTATGCTTTGATAGGGTTAGAGTCCATGATGGCAGAGCACAGGCATGGTGGCAGGAATAGCTGAGAGTTTACTTCTTCCTGAGCAGCAAGCAGGCAGTAGAGAGGGATACTGGGAATTGCTAGTCTTCTGAAACTTCAAAGCTGTCACNAGTGTCACAGNTCCTCCAACAAGGCCACCAGGCCTAATCTTTNCCGAAGATTTCCACCAACTGGGGACCAAACATTCCAATATATGAGTCTCTGGGGACCATTCTCATTAAAAACACTACAGTAGTTGAGCAGTATGTAGTATGCTGGAAATCATTTTAGCATTTCTTCTCAGATAATGAATGAACATGTTAGATACAAAAATGAAATGCTACTGATCCCAATGAATAAGCTTCCTGTTCTGTTCTGTTACTCAGTGCTTGCTACATCCCATAGCTTCTTGTCCATGATTATAAAATTTGAAAGCTTCTAAGTCAATGAAAGTTTGGGGAGGTTGTTTGTCTCTCTTTTCAGTTGGTGATTTGTGTGTGTGTGTGTGTATGAGAGAGAGAGAGAGAGAGAGAGAGAGAGAGAGAGAGAGAGAGAGAGAGAGAGAGAGAGAGAGAGAGATCTGTTTATTTGTGTTTTGGTGTTTTTGGTTTTTCAGATAGTGTTTGCATAAGATATGAACAGAGAGGGGAAGGTCTCCTTTACGCTCCATGATCAATGGCAGCAATCCTAAAAGTTGTGAATTCAGGAGGGTTTTGGGCAGAACAGAACCAGAGTAACTCCAGAGTTCACCCTATTTAATTTGATTTGCTAATTGATAGCTGTTAGCNCCTTTCCAGGTGCCCTTGCTGTGTAAGAACCACTCCTGGGTATCTCCTTTAGTGCACTGCACATTCTGGGTCCATTACAAGCAATAAGTGAAAGCTAAACATACCCCTCACACCTTTCTATGGGATCCCTCTGGTTTCTGCTGGAGCTGTGATCCTGGGTTCTAGTGAAGAAGTGAAGGAATGAAGTGCTAGATATTTTAATTAAATTAATGAACTTCACCATCAAATTATTGAATTATTGAAAAACATATATCCTCTTCCTCTCTCTCTTTACCACCCCCAAGCTAAGTAGCTGAGCATGACCTTGAACATCTGATCCTTCTGCTCTACCTCCCAAGTGCTGGGATTACAACTGCATACCACCATGGCTAGCTAAAATAAAGCCACTCCCAAACAACAGGGAAAAGACTCGAACCTCCAGCCTTCCCATAGTAAGTCAGATTCACTAAGCAGCTCCCTCTCACAGTCTCTTTTCTGATTTTGTCGTGAAGTGGCCAAGGCTCTATGGTCAACCTCCTGTAGGGAGGTTGATAGGAGGCAGTGCCTTAGTTGGTAGAGGGAGAGGCCCAGGGTCCGTGAGGCACCCTGAATCAGTGTCTCCCCATCAGCTGTATCAGTAGAAGGGACCAAGTCCAATTATCCAGAGAACCCTCAACTCAGGACCTGATCAATGAGCTACAAGGAAATTTAAGATACGTTTGCTGTCAATTCACAATTTAAAACAGTAAGTTCTGCAAGGACATGATCATGAGTTTATTTCTTGTGAAGATGTTTGGAGCCAGAAATCATGCCAAAGAAAAAGGACACAGAGAAAAATAGTGCGTGTTTCCTCATATATGAAAACTAGATTTAAATTTGTGTGTGGTGGTGGGGACGGTCATGAAACTAGAAACTGGATTTGGTAATGAAAGGAGAGGTCGTAAGAGTAGAGAGGAGGGAAAGAGAGGAGGCAATGATAGCTGTGACCAGAAGGCAGAAGGGGGTTACTTGGGGGCAAGGAAAAGAACTAGCACAGGGCAACCAGGAAAGATTTGAGGAGATAGATTAGAACTATAATGTCTAGAAGTGCTATAATGAAATCCACCGCTTTATTAGTTAACTTAAGCAACTAAAAAAAGGAGTTTGCCATGTTTTGTTCTGTTAAAAAAAAATTGTTCTCATGTGATANTTCACAGCAGAATTTCGGCTATTTATGAGATGTCCTCCTGAGCAGCCAGGCCCCCTGGGGAGCATGTGTTCAGACTCAGCCAGGCCGAAGACCTGGGGTGGTAAGCTCAGCCCTGAGACTCCATTGGCACAGCAGCGCTGCCAGCAAAGCTTGATTTTTGACACTTCAGATTGGCCTGCTCTCATTAGACCCAGCATCNGATCAGCCGTTAGTTAGGTCACTGTGAACAACGTGCTTGAGCAAGCTAGATCGCGGCATCCCTGACTCTCTAGGCCAAGAGGTCCAGACGGGAGCTGCTGGCTGCGGGTGATGATGTCAACAGAATGAGACAAGACCCGACTGGGCCGTGTGGGGTGGGGTGGGCGGAGCCTATATGTGATCCACCCTTTCTGGCTTGGTAGTCTGGATCTGTGCTTAATTGACCTTCCTTGTGAAAGACTGAGTGAGATTCCAATTTCATTCCCCAAATAATGAAACTTTGCAGACTGAACCATCCTACTTTAAATACATGTGACTGTATTTGCTTCAAGGTGTTTAAAGAAATAAAAGGTGAATTGAAATAAAAGGGAAAACTCACCCATACCCCCAAGACAGGTACACTTTAAAGACAGGCTGTGTTCTCTCTGTGACTGTTTGTATTAAAAAAATGTTTAGCTGGGCAGTGGTGGTGCACACCTTTAATCCCAGCACTCGGGAGGCAGAGGCAGGTGGATCTCTGAGTTTGAGGCCAGCCTGGGCTACAGAGTGAGTTCCAGGAAAGGCCCAAAGCTACACAGGGAAACCTTGTCAGGGAAGGGAAAAGAAATAGAAAAGAGTAATTAAGTAGAAAGAAAAGCAGCAGAGACACAATGCAAACCTAAAGATCTGATTTGAATCCTAGGCTTTATGCATCTTCCACAAAGGACTCCCTGACTCTACTNAAATGTTTAAAAGTTGACTTGAAGGCGCAGGCCTTCTTGTTGCTAGAGAGACTGAGGCAGCAGGGTCATAAGTTGAAGTCCTGCCTAAGCAATTTAGGGGATCCTGTCTCAAAATACAGACACAGATACAATTTTTCTTTTACTGCTGCTGCCTTTGGAATGTACTNATACAAAAAAAATAATAAAAATAAAAACTGGGACTATAACTCAACAGTGAATGCTAATCACAAGGCTCTAGGTTCAATACCCAATACTTTATAGAAAGTACTGTATATTAAAGTTTTCCAAATGTCAGATTCCATACCACATTATTTAAATGACTTTAAAAGGGGAAAATNAGTGTGTATTAATTGCTCTCCTCTACTGACCTTCCTGTCTTACCTTAATCACTTGCTTTTCCACTGCATTGATATTGATTGCACTTCAGCTATGTAGATAATATACATTTGAGTCAAAAGACTATGTCATACTGTATTCTTTTGTTCTTCCATTGGTGGACATGTCTGTGTATATCACCACAATGTGGATTTGGGAGTGTCTCAGTCTCTGCCACTGTGATGTTAGGCTGTTTCATATTCCTGTGATTCAGAGCGTTCTTTAGATGTGGAGGCAGGATAGCTACTTAGGAGACAGAGTGGTATGAGACGTAAAGGGCTCCTGTTGTGATCGCTATACTGTCTGACATCCAGGAATTTCAACTTAACTAACCAGACCACCTGCACAAAACTGTCCTCCCTTGTCTGAGAAACAGCTCAAAAGAGATTGTTACAGGGTAACCAATGCTTCTCTCTTTTCTAGCCCCCCATTTCTACCTGCAAGCTACACAATTTACCTAAGGAGTCTCCAGAACAGAATTCTTTGGATAAATGAAATCATACCAGCACACACAGTCTTTCTACTGCCTAAACTTAGTCACAGATTAGATAGCTTCAATCCTACCTCCCATCTCTGCTGCCATCACATGTATTGCTACTGCTGGCAACTTGGAGTGGTTCCTCACCTAATGTCTGCACCTCACTCTCCTCAAGTGTGTCTTGTCTTTCTGTTTAATCAATAAACTCAACAACTTTTGTGTCACTTTGCTGTGTACTGGATTCTTTCCTGTGGATGTCAAGGATCTGGGTGCACCTCAGCGCCCTGAGAGGAATTCCTTAGGCTGCGCTGCTCAGGGCAAAAACCGACTTGCATTTCTCACTTCTGAAGACAAGGCCCTTCCCTAGTTCCATGTGGAGTTTAATCTTAGTTCTAGTAACGTAGCCGGAATTTTCTCCAGTCCCGCCCAGCCCTGCAGTCCTGCCGCCACTTATAAATTAATCATTCAGAGGCTTATATTAATTACCAATTGTATGGCCTATGGCAGGCTTCTTGCTAGGTAGTTCTTATAACTTAACCCATTTCTATTAATCTATAAGTTGCCGCATGGCTGCTGGCATCTTGCTGCTCCTTTGGCAGTGGCTCGGGTCTCTTCCTCCTCTCCTATCTGCTCTCTGTATATCTGCTTGGATTTCCCACCTGNCTCTAAGCTGCATTGCCAAGGCCAATGCAGCTTTATTTATCAACCAATCAGAGTAACACATATTCACAGCATACAGAAAGACATCCCACAGCATAGTAACTTCAGACTGAGTATCTCTACAGTACACAGCCCCTTCACTCCATTGTNACCCTTCAAGGAAGGCCTTAATTCAAACAAGTACTGAGGACTGGCAGGTGTNCTTGTATTAGACCCTGAGAGTATTCTGAATTTANGTCATCCCCCTTCCAGACATCTATGACACTTTCTAACATGTTGCTTCATAGCGCTCTAGTAGGAGTAAAGTGGTATCTGTGTTAACAGTGGAAATCTCTAACAGCCTCAACTTCACTGTAGCCAAAATTATTGAAACTTCCCTCATAACTTACACTTAGATTTGAGAAATTCTTCCCTACCCCTGTTTCCAGAATGGCCGTCTGCCTTATATTAACAAAACTCAGAATTTGTTTTTTTCTTTAAGCATTTAGCACACTGGATTACCGCTTGGGTAGTTCAGTGATGCAGTTTTCCCGGCCTTTCCCAGTAGAGGTGCTGCCCCGTGGAGTCTGTCCCTGAGCTCTCAGTCATTGTCCACATTCTCTTTGTATTTCTCTCATTACTATGCTATTGTCCTCTGGGAGGGCTGACCTTATGCATTTTAAAGTTAGTTAAATCATCTTTGGTTCCTTTTTATCTGTATACATTTCAAAAAGTGTTTATTCAACCAACTAANCAAACAAACAAACCAAAAACCCACAAAGTCAACCAGGTGTGGTGGCATATGCTTGTAATCCCAGCACTTGGGCGGTAGAGGCAGGAGGATCAGGAGCTCATGTCATCCTTGGGCACATAGCAAGTGTAATGCCACCCTGGGCTACGTGAAACTCTGTCTTCGACCAAACCAAGCCACACACTCCCACTGACACTTTGTTCCAGGTGGTGACAAATATATTTTTGTCTCAGTGTTTAAATTTCATCCTCCTCTTCTATTTCCCTTGGTTTCTTATGGGGCCGAGGAGGCAGATTCCTTACAACCCAGGCTGGCCTGGAATTTGTGTTCCAGCTGTTTCCAGAGCTCTTAGGGCAGGATCTGGGTTCCCAAAGCCTCAATAATCTATGCTCAGCCACCTGTGCCCATTATACCAATTAATGAAATANGGAAAAGCAGAGGAAAGGGGAGTTATTCATTGCTCCCACAGTGGGAAGAGGAATAAATAAAGGGGTCTAGTAGCCTTCAAGTCTGGGCACTGACATAAGGCTCAGGTTTAAATAGAGGGTAAGGGATTAATTAGTACACATAGTTAAACGATCCATGTGTAGGTATGGTCCTACCTACCATGGTCTAAGCTCTGATTTCTCTGTGTGGTCAGATAAGTTCTCAGAACTGTTTGAAGTCTCCTCCTAGAAGGCAGATTCCTCCTCTGGCTGGCACTGGGGCTTTAGCCTTTCCCTTCCCCAAGCTTGGGACTTCTGGGGCGTTTTTATTCTTTGGACCCATCATTTCAACATTCTGATAGGCTAAGGAGATACACATCTCTCTTTAGAACATCTCTCCTGCCTGGCACTTACAATGAGGTTCCATCTCTCTGCCTGGCACCTTAACCTCCGGAGTGCTGGGATTACAGGGATTTGCCACCATATTGGGCTTAATTTTTTGAAAAAGATCTTGCTGACTTCAAAAGACGAGGCTTTTCTATTCCTCCAACTCTTCCAGATATATGACTTGTATCATTCCTGGCTTGTACCTTAAACACGATCCTTCCTTCCTCCTGCTTTCTGCATCACCGTAAACTGAATCTTAACCCTTTTGTCTCAGTTACTTTTCTATTGCTGCGAAGAGACCATGACCAAGGTAACTTGTACCAGAAAGAGTTTATTGGGGACTTACAGCTTCAAAGGGTTAGAGTCCATGATCGTCAGGGCAGGGAGCATGGCAGCAGGCAGGCAGGCCTGAGAACANTTGACAAAAGTTTGTAAGAGAAACACATAGGGGTGTGAAGATCTGTGCCTCTACCCTCGAAAGGTTCTATAACCCAGTCTATGAAATAAACTGACATCAGGCACATTACAGGGGGACAGTTACTTAAAATTTGTTCACATGCAAGGAATATTACATGAAAGAGAAGAGAATATCCTAAAACTCAGTGAGACTGACAAGTTTATACCATCTTCAGAAGAAGGGAAGAGACAGGGAGATACAGGTAACTTCAGGAAGAGAAGTAGAAATGATTACAAGCATGGCCATAGACCTTTTTGTGCCTAGGTGTTGAGAACTGAACTTGGGCCCTCACTTTTTCAAGTCAAGCATTTTACCAACTGAGCCATTTCCCCAGGCCCCGTATACATTATCATTGGCATGATTATCTCAGTATGCCAAGGCCCCAGTCTAGGGATAAATGCTAGTCCTTGTATCAGGGCAGGAAAGGATAGAGCGTTTGCCAGGCAAAGTGATAGCAATATATTTGTTTCTGGTGTCATTATATGTTTGCACAGCTCCTTTCTTTTTCCTTCTTGTCTTAGGGTTTCTATTGCTGCAACAAAACACCATGACTAAAAAGCAATTTGGAGAGGAAAGGGTTTATTTGACTTACANTTCCACTTTGCTGTTCACCACTGAAAGAAGTCAGGATAGGAACTCAAACAGAGCAAAGAACCTAGAGACAGGAGCTGATGNAGAGGCAATGGAGGGGTGCTGTTTACTGGCTTGCTACTTTGGCTTGTTCAGCCTGATTTCTTATAGAACCCAGGACCACCAGCCCAGGGGTAATACCACTCACAATGAGATGGGCCCTCCAGCATCAATCACCAATTAAGAAAATGCCCTACACCCATTTCTTATGGAGGCATTTTCTCAGTTGAGGTTTCCTCCTTGCAGATAACTCTAGTTTGTGTGTCAAATTGACATAAAACTAGCCAGCACATTTCTCGACTCAAAGCTGATTCCTCTTAAGCCCTGCTTGCTTTTCATAGCCATCTGACTGAGTTAGGAGCAGGTAGGTAGGAACAGTTGGAAGGTCATCCAGAGTTCATACAAGCTAGTGACAGCAAAGGTTCTCATCGGACTATTTTTAAATAATCCTGGCTGAGGCTGTGCCTTCAGGAGCCAGAGGGTTCTTTGTATGGTTTCCTCAAGGCATCTGTGGGACATCTGAATTAGCAGGTGTTGGCATAAATGTAGTCTGGCTATATGTTTGACTGACACTCTTTTTCCTCAAGGCACCCAGTACAAGAAAGAGTCCAACAGTTGCCAATTAGGGAGTCAGATGGCTCCATTCCCAGCACCTTTGATTAGTAATAAAAAATTAACACCCAGAGGAGTGCTTATAGCAAAGACTTCATAATTTATCACTAACACTAATAGAGATTCCAAACGCTTCCTTTTGCATTTGAGGGCTCTCTGCCTTATTAAATACTCTCTGTGAGTTAGGCTTAAGTGTAGGCATTGAGAACGAACAGTGAAAAGCAGAATCTTTGTCTTCTTTGGGCCTCTGTTCTATACATATGCTGGCTAGTTTTATGTCAGCTTGACAGAAGCTATAGTCATCTTAAACGAGGGACTCTCAATTGAGAAAACCCCTCCAGAAGACCAGGGTGTAGGCTAGCATCCCTNTAGGGCATTTTCTTAATTAGTGAGTGATGAGGGAGGGCCCAGCTCACTGTGGGTGTTGTCACTCCTGGGCTGGGGATCCTGGGTTCTATAAGAAAGCGGGCTGAGCAAGCCATGAGAAGGAAGCCAGTAAGNAGCCCCCTCCATAGCTCTGCATCAGCTCCTGCCTCCAGGTTCCTGCCCTGTTGGAGTTCCTGCCCTGGCTGACTTCTGATGATGAACTGTGATGTGGAAGTGGAAGTGAAACAAACCCTTTCCTTCCCAAGTTGCTTTTGGTCACGGCGTTTCATCACAGCAGTAGTCACCCTAACTCAGACACTATTTGACAATTATTTAATTCATGGTCCTCCCTGAAAGCTTTGAGTTTCTCCCAACCTCATTTAGTCCCCACTTTTATCTGTCACCCCACTCCCTCTACAGGAACAATAAAAACCATTTTAGTAGGATACCAACATCATGACTGATACGTATTTGGNATCCTTTACGAGTTTTGTGCTGGGGAATGAATGGATACTGTATTAGGATTCCCACATGAAGAATTCAGATCAAAAGACTGTATAAAGCAAATGTAATGAAGGGACTGCTTACCAAGGTGTGACAAAGCTGAGACAGCACCAGTGAGTGTGAACCAGTCCAAGATGAGGACAGTGATGACCTATGCCACCATGTGGTATTCNNGAAGACCTAGCCCCGGCTCCACATCTGCCTGCCTCACAACCTCCCTCAGGTCCTACATGGGAACACCACAGGAAAATGAAGGCTGTAAGGATAAGAAGAACCTCATTTACTTCCTGTTTACTTTCCAGTTTGTTGAGAACATCATAGGAGGGGTTCCACCTAATACTGACAGTTGGACCCAATAACAGCAGTCAGCATCTTCTATGCCCCTAAAATCAGCCTCTACAGAAAAACCCAGCACCTACTCCTCTAAGCCAACTCTTAGAAAAACAATCTCCCTAACATACATGCTCAAAAAAAAAAAAAAAAGCCCTCCTTGTAATGCTGCCCATTTTTATGGCTGAACTACTCCCACCAGATAGTGAATTAACAATGTGACTGAAGAAATGCACAGTATCAGATTATGCAATATATTCACCTCTCAAGGTAAGAGAGGTGTGAATGCTTATCATAGAGTTGGAAGAGTTTGGTACCTCACTTTAAAAATATGCTATTTAAGCCGCACAGTGTTGGTGCGCGCCTTTAATCCCAGCACTCGGGAGGCAGAGGCAGGTGGATCTCTGAGTTCAAGGACAGCCTGGGCTACCAACTGAGTTCCAGGAAAGGTGCCACCAAAGCTACACAGAGAAACCCTGTCTCAAAAAATCAAAAAAGAAATAAAATAAAATAAAAAATATGCTATTTAATTGTAACTCATATGCTTTTAGTAACTGCTAGGCTTAACAATGGACTCACAAAATGCCTGAAAATTTTCCAGCTGGCTCTTTCAAGCTACCAAATGCTGGGATGTGGCCTTTAACACAGATAATATACTTTTGCTTGAAGTAAGATATGCTGTTNTTATAGCCCAGGTACAGTTAAGAAAACAGTCTCTGGAGGAATAAGCAAATGGTCAAAGCTCAGTGTTTAGGAAGATATAAAGCAAATATAACTTTGATCTTCCTACCTTCAAAGCTTGGGGAATTTCTGAACCCTCACATCCTAGTAGCTGGGCAGTGGGTTCTCTTGGGCATTGATTCCTATCAGTAAGTAGGTATCTTCTGGGTGTTTGATTTCCCAAATTGGCCTTCCTCCTATAGGAGGAGGTCCAGGCCAGCTAGGGTTTTGATGGGGCAGTGCTGTGGTTTGATTTAAAAATATATATAAATTACATAAAAATAAAGAAGATGGTGTCCTAGTTAGGGTTACTNTTGCTATGATGAAACATGACCAAAGCACCTTGGGGAAGAAAGAGCTCACACTTCCACATCTCCGTTCATCACTGGAGGAAGTCAGGGTAGGAACTCAAACAGGGCAGGAACCTGGGGTTAGGAGCTGATGCAGAGGCCATGGAGGGTGCTGATTACTGGCTTGCTACCCTTGTGCTGCTCAGCCTGCTTACTTGTAGAACCCAGGAACACCAGCCCAGGCATGGCACCACCCACAGTGAGCTGGGCTCTCCCACATCAACCACTAATTAAGGAAATGTTCTACAGGTTTGCCTACAGCCNANCTTATGGAGATAATTTTTCAGTTGNGTTTGTCTCCTCTCAGATAATTATAGCTTGCGTCAAATTCACATAAAACTAGCCAACACAGGTAGCATAGCAAAATTCATCACAAAGAATTCTAAAGATAGGTGACTATCTTGAAAAAGGAAGTGTAGTTTGCATTTTTTGTATTACAAAGGAAGGACTAATTTGTTACATACACACATTCATCTGTAGATATGAGCCAGAATAAAGTCGTGTTCCGTCACACAATGTATGCCACATATCACTGAGAACAAAAGAACTGTTTCCCTTTACAGATTCAGCCCAGGGACAGATAGCACAGAATGCGTATGTACTATCCTATGAAGGGGTGGGGGAAAACACAAAACATTTGTACCTACTTTTTGTTCGTATTTGCGTATACTATGGCCAGGACAGAAGTAGGAAGCTCAGTGTGTATCTTTCCACATAGTTTTGACTTTTGAAATAATATATTACCTACTAAAATTAAATTTAAAAAGCTGTGTCAATGGTAGTTGAGGTCTGTCAGCATTTTGTTCTTCATTATTTGTATTTNAAAAANTTATATAATAATTTCATGAAAATCTGTAACTTATTGTGTTACTTTTTACCATTTTGCACAGAAATCCTACCTCTGGGAATCTATTTTAAGACATACTTGACAATGACTGTTTAACTTTTGTTAACATTTAAAAATGTTTGCAATAGGTGACTGGTTAAAGCAATGGAACATACACGGGAAGGGATGCTGTAGTGAACTGCTAGGTGTAGATGGAAGTTTGTCTCTGATCCCGCCCAGCTCCCACGGCCCTTAGACCCAAATAAACACACAGAGGCTCATATCATTTTTAAACTATGGCCCTGGCAGGCTTCTCGCTAGCTAGCTCTTACATCTTAAATTAACCCATTTTATAAATCTATGTCGCCACGTGTTCCATGTAGCTTTACCTGTGGGCCGTTACATGTTGTTCTCTAGATGGCAGAATGGCGTCTGCCTCTGCTCTGCTTTCTGCTTCTCTCCCCCTAGTTCGAATGTCCCACCTAACCTTATTCTGCCTCACCATTGGCCAAACAGCTTTATCAACCAATCAGAGCAACACATTTTTAGAAAGACATTCTCATCAGCTAGGCCATGTTTTTATTAAACATCTAGTTAGCTGATAATATTTCTGTCTCAATCTACCTTTGCTTTTTAAAATGTATAAATTACATTTATTTATTGTGTATGGGGTGTCGGGGTGTTTGTGTGTGGNTGTGAGCATGCCATGATACACACATTGAGTCAGAGGACTTGTGAAAGCTGAATTCTTCAATGTGGGTCACAAGGATCACACTCAGATCTTCAGGCTTGCAGCAGCAAACATCTTTACTTCGGATGCAACTCACCATCTCTCTAGCCATGTTTTACTTACATTACATTAATTTACTTCTAATTTACATTGCATTGTACATTGTCAACAAGCTGAAAAGATAAAGAAAACAATAAATTCTCCCCTTTCCCTCAGCATTTTCCTTTTGTAATCTGGCACATNCGACACAATAAACCCTGCATGAGAGATTCTCCTCCGACTCCCTGGTCCATCGTTCTCCCATCTGTGTTGTAATGGCCGTACTAACTGGAAAAACCCATTATTTGTAGTGTATATGTACCACCTTATTGAGGTCCTACAGGTCTTCAGTTATTTCTGGCGATTTTTCTCAGCCTTTCCTTTTTCCTTTTAAAAAGCTCCAAAGGCAGTGACAAAGCAACTAGTAAAGGATAGAATTTGGATCCGTGAGAAAATTGGCTCAAGCAGAAAAGGTGCCTGACCTGCTTTCAGTCCTGGGACTCACGTGGTAGGAGAGGACTGATTCCCACAAGTTGTTCTCTAACCTTCATAGGAGACTGTGTTATGTATTCTCACTCTCTCTCCTCCCTCCTTTCCTTCCTCCTTCTCCCTCACCTCTCTCTCTCATTTACAAAATAAATAAATGGAATAATTAAAAAAATAGAATATGTATGTGCCTGTTGTCACCTTGCAGTAGGTAGTTCTGTCTTCAAGTCACTGCTGCTTGTATGTCTAAGTAGATCTGCCAATTCTGCAGTCAGGACATCAGCTTGAACATGGACTATCCAGACTGGAAGTCCATTGTCACATCTCAACCGCTGGCTTTCAGAATATTTCACAATGACCACCAATGTGAAATAGTGGTGAAAATGATGCAGAAAATGCAAGCACAGAGCTAACAACATAAAGATCTAAAACGTATACTATATTCCAGGAAGATATTCTCCCCTCTGTGATGTGACAGGCTGTAGCATATTCTCTTCTATTTCATGCCTACCAGGCTGGGATCTACAGTTGAAAAAAACTACTTTAGCCAGGTATAGTAGGGTGTGTCTTTGTAATCATAGCATTTTGGAGGTGGAGGCAGGAGGATCAGGCATTCAAGACCATCCTCAGCTGCATATTAAATGAGACTGTCTCAAACNACTAAAACCAATTCAAACCAAATTACTTTAAGTCTTTACTTTGAAGTAAACAAATGGAAGCCCCAAAATATAGACGTATATATTCAGAATTATGTGTGATAAATGTGTGATAAATGTTCAAGGCCAGATCTCC
>LZPO01017733.1:32988-44869 GCA_001675575.1 Neotoma lepida | reverse complement strand
ATATATTCTCCCTGGTGGTATCCACCTCTACTATGGATAGAAACCTCCCACTTTTCCTCAGTCAGTTCATAATGTCCTAGGTTTGCAACTCTGCATTAACTCTGAAGGTAGACAGGAAAGTCATGCTTGGGGAATCAATGGTGGCAGTATCATAGTGGGGCTTAGTGGAGGCCTGGGGACCTGTGCAAGGGTTCATGATGATTTAACCATGTACATAAAGATCAAGAATTTAAGATGAGGCTGAGATACAAGTTCCAGGCTAGCCTGATCTTTATAAATCAAGACAAAAGAATCCAATGACATGATTCATTGGATAAAGTTGCTGCCAAGCCTGGAGACCTGAACTTAAACTCCTGGACCTACATGGCCCAGTTCTCATAAGTTATTCTCTGACATCCACAAGTCACATAAACACACATGTACATACATACACGATTATAAAATAAAACATTTCAAATGTGAGAACTGGAGAGATGAATCAGTGGTTAAGAGCACTGGCTGCTCTTGCAGGAAATCTACATTCAATTCCCAACACGCACATCTTGTCTCTCAATCCCCTGTAACTGCAGTCCCAGGAATTCCAATTCCAGTTCCCTATTCTGGTCTCTGGCCACCAGGCATGAAAAGTGGTGCACAGACATACATGCAGGCAAAACATCCATACAAGAAAATAAAAATGACATTAAAATAAAAAAAACCAACCCATGAGATACCAGGTTGTTCTAGATGCTAGACATGAGGACACAACGAAGTTCTCACTTAAGGNATTATATTCTAGTGAAGGGAACAAACATATACTAAAAACATTGTTACAGTTAAAACATTTGAGTGACCAAGTGAGGCCTTTATTTACAGTGAGAAGTCACTAAATTTGGGGGTCAGTATTCCCCCATAGATCAGCTCCTGAAACAGTTGTGCTTAGTACAGGAATAGAACAAGTGATGAGGACTGAATACTCCAAAATTAAAGGGTCTAATGTGTAAACAAGATGCACAGCCTTTTAAGGAACAAGTGGGTGGCCCTGAAAAGGGCCTTTNACGACACTGGAGGAATGCNCAACAATGCCTTAACCACCGAAGCCGTAAAGCGTGCGGCCCTGGCGCTTGAGCGCGTAGACCACGTCCATGGCGGTGACGGTCTTGCGCTTGGCGTGCTCCGTGTAGGTGACCGCGTCGCGGATCACGTTCTCCAGGAACACCTTCAGCACCCCGCGGGTCTCCTCGTAGATGAGGCCGGAGATGCGCTTGACTCCGCCACGCCGGGCCAGGCGGCGGATGGCGGGCTTGGTGATGCCCTGGATGTTGTCGCGCAGGACTTTGCGGTGGCGCTTGGCGCCTCCTTTCCCGAGACCCTTTCCGCCCTTGCCGCGGCCAGACATGACTAGTTTTTGGAGCAGCTGTAGAACCAGCCAAACAGCAACCCTGACGGTGCCTTATATAGGATTCTTTCGGACCTGGTTGAGAACCTCAAGTGGGCGGGGACTAAAAGGCTGCCAACGCACCTTTTGCTCCGCCCGCGATAGTGTGGAGACCAAGGAGCAGAACACAGCAAGTACTGCCCTTCTCCAGTCCCCCAGATTTCCCACAGCTTGAACTCTACTACTGTTTTAATCTAAGTTATATTTTTGTATATTATCCTAACAATTACATCTCTATGGCCCAGTACTTGAAGGAGTTAAAACATAAACCTCTCTAAATCATGTACGGTTAAAGCATTAAAAAAAAACAAACCACGTGGTGCCCAAAGAACATTATTGTCTTAACAATAATTCCGATGTGAAAGATACTAAAAGAACAAAATAAAATATTTTTATTACTAGGAGGAACTCAGGCAGAGAGAATCGGTACAAGTAAACCTTGTTAAAATACATTGTCCACATAGCTCAAGCCCCTTTGCTTTGTCAAATCGTTGCACTTGCTATTCTTTGCCCGATTCTGTGTGTAATCGATTCACTGCTGCTTTGGGTTACGGTTTTTGTTTTTGTTTTTGGAGACAGAGTTTTTCTGTGTAGCCCTGATTGTCCTGGAGCTCACTTGGTAGACCAGGCTGGCTTCGATCCGCCTTCCTCTGCCTCCCAAGTGCTGGGATTAAAGGCATGCTCCACCACTGCCCGGCTACTATTTTTTAATTAGAGCTGTAAAACTATTAAATGCTTGGTTCTTCTCTTAATTTAATTTGCAGTTCTAACCAGGACTTCAAGAGGGTGGAGGTGGGATTTTGCCGCTCAAAGGGAGGATTAACAGATATGTGAACTTGTAGTTTTCCCATTCTCCTTTTTCACCTATAAAACTCATCTGATAATGCTACCAGTATTTTGTGAGAATTGGACTGGGATTTACATTAAGATGAGATTGTTGCAAAGAAGTACTATATATATATATATATTTGCTTGTTAATATTTGTGCTGGCTAGTTTTGTGTCAACTTGACACAAGTCATCATAGAGGAGGAAGCCTCAGTTGAGAAAATACCTCCATAAAATTGGCCTGTAGGCAAGCCTGTAGGGCATTTTCTTAGTGATTGANGGGGGAGGCTCAGCTCGTTGTGGGTGGTGCCATCCCTGGGCTGGTGTTCCTGGGTTCTATAAGAAAGCTGGCTGAGTAAGCCATGGGAGGTAGGAAGCAGTACCCCTCCAGGTTCTCAGCAGCAGCTCTTGAGTAAGTTCCTGTCCTGACTTTCTTCAATGCTGAACAGTGATGTGAAAGTGTAAGCTGAAATAAACCCTTTCCTACCCAAGTTGCTTTTGGTAATGGTGTTTTATCACTGCCAACACTATCACTATCATGTGTACTAGAATTTCTTTTAGTCACTGAATGTGATGAAGTATAAGATAAAGACAGATCCTGTTTTGTATTTCATGGGTGGAGTTTTAAAATTATTGTTTGAGTTCTTTTTGTCGTTTTCCCCAAGTTGTATTGACAATCAATCCTACCCCAGCTTTTCCCAGCCAAGATGCAGTGTGGTTTAAGTTCATGAATTTCCATTTTTTTTTTCTANATGCTTTATTTTGCTGAAACACTTCTTTAACGCAGGAAGTTGCTTNTACTGGTCAAGACTGGAAGGCCTTCTGCTAACTTCTGTCTGTTCTCTCCTTCTTTCCATTTTCTATTTCCTCCTCCTTTTCCCCAGAGTTTCACCATGTAACCATGGAAAGAATTTGTAATCCTCTGGTCTGAAACTCCCAGAGCTGGGTTACAGGCTTGTGCCACTGTATATGACTTTCCTGTTTATAAATTTAAACAGTGAATCCTGAACTTGAATTCTTCCTTTTCTTTAAGAGCCTTCAACTTTCATTCAAACTGTTGTCTTCAAGATCACTAGCTGTAAATTTTATCCTGTGCCTAGTATCACTGTGTGGTACCTGGAAGACAGATGTTTACTGAAGATCATGGAAAAACCAGTATCTAATGTATCTAATGCATGTTTTCTGTTCAATTATATATAGAGAAAGGTAAGACTTTATTGTCAGGACCTCCATCTGGGCCTGAGAATGAATTTGGCAAAAATATATTTTATATAACTCAGGGGACAAGGCAACAAGCCACCATACACAAATGAAGACCAAAAGAAATGATAAAAGCTTAAGTGTTTTTATTCCAAGTGAGTCCAGAGAGGCAATCATGGGAGAGTAAGTTATATATGAATGCTAAAGAAAGCTAAACATTGTTTTACCAAAATCAAAATTCTCTTAGCCTTTAGTGCCTGATAGTTTGGTACACAATGATCTCAACTGTAGCCTTCTGCTGAAGAATACATCTTTTCTCCTGTTTTAGGGAGAGAATANGGAAATATGAGACAATCCTTCCCCTTGCTTGTAACACAAATTGCTAAACAGTCTTATTAATAAAAAACCTGGAGCCAGATATTGGGGTGAAAGCTGAAAGATCAGAGAAACAGAACAAGCCACAGCCAACCTCACCTTACCAACTCCTCAGCCTCCGGAGCTTGAGTTCCTGTTTCTTCAGAGTGAAAGCCTCTGAGTTCTCACCCATGAGGGTCTCAGTTGAACTGCTTAAAAGCCTCTAGTTCCTGGTCCTCACGCCTTACATACTTTTCTGCTTCCTGCCATCACTTCCTGGGATTAAAGGCCTGTGTCTTTCCCAAGCAAAGACATGAGATCTCATATGCTGGGATTAAAGGTGTGTGTCACCACTACCTGGCTCTGTTTCCAGTGTGGCCTTGAATTCACAGAGATCCAGATGGATCTTGGCCTACTGAGTGATAGGGTTAAAGGCNTGTGCTACCACTGTCTGGCTTCTATGTTCAATCTAGTGGCTGGCTCTGTCCTCTGATCCCCAGATAAATTTTATTTGTTGCAGCACAAATAAAATATCACCACATTGCTAAAACAAACAAAAAAACAAACCTAAGACCTTGAATTTTTCCCGTTGTTGATTTTTAAGTACACAGAAATATTTTATTTAAAAACTAAGCAGATTCTGCAATTAAGTGATGCCAAGTAAAAAGTAATTTAAGAAGATGGTTTGGGCTATTTAAAAACTTAAACTATGAAGAAAAATAATATAGTTTACAAAAATTGAAGCCAGGCATTCAAATATATCCCAGTCACAATCCTGGAAGACAGATGGTGTTGATCCCATTTTCATATGGACAAAGTGATTCCTTACAGATGAAACAGAAGGTACCAAGAAGAGAATCTGAGCTGAGCAAGCTTACCACACAAGTNGTTACTTTATGCTGCTAGGTCCCTGCTGTGGACTCTTTAAAGGAGTGTTTATATTTATTTGACATAGTGAAATTCTATTAGAGCCCCAAGTAAATGAAGACTGAATCCAGAATCCATTTTTTTACCNTTGGTTTTAGTAGGGACTATGGAGCTGGCAAGAAGAGCCAGGCTAATTTAAGACTGTCCACCTTATTACAGACAAATGGGGAGTGCTGCCTGTCAGCACCTACACTAAAAACACTAGTTTCTTACAGATGGAGAAAATGTGTAAAAAACGAAAGTCAAGCAGGGGACATCAAAGCCAGCACAGCTAAAACCTAAATATTGNAATGCTGGGCCTTCAACACCAAGTAGTTGCCCGACAGAGCTGTCTTTAACAACCTCTGGAAAATCAAATACCTGGACATACTTTTACTTCCTTTCTTCTTCTTTTATTTCTTTATTAGGGATTGAATCGAGGGCTTCACACTGACTAAGCAAATGCTGTCGCCCTTTGACCTGACCCCCTTTAACCTGACCCCCTTTAACCTGACCCCAACCCCTTCTAATTTTGAGACAGGGTACTACCAAAACAGAACGCTATCTTTGAACTCATCCTGTAACCAAAGCAAACTTCAAAACTTGTGATCCTGCTGCTTCAGCCTATGGAGTATCAGGGAGAACATGCCTGAGCCACTCAGGCCCAGTCAATGCTTATTTTCATGATTTAAAAGAAAATATTATTGTGTAAACCAGTGGGGTTTTATTTATTTATTTAAAGACCGAGAGAATACAATCAAGCAAATCACCCATTCAATTTAAATCTTGGCAACTTTTCCTTGTCCATTCNCAGCAGATGTAGGCAAAATATTAGGTCTAAGAAAATGGTGGGAAAGGAACATGAACCAAGGTCTGGAATGAGAGCAGCTTCTNTAGTTTGATAGTTTACGGTGCAAAACCTACAGAAAACAAAAATTTCCAACCATTACTTTAAATATTCCAGCATAATGTAAATGTTATTTTACCTGAGACACTACGTCCAATTGCTTACTTTGCATCACCTGATCTGTAGACTTATTTTAAAACTAGAAAATAAAGCTTAAATTTTTAAGCAGACATTTCAATTATGTAAGAACTGTTTAACACTGCACAGTATATCCTGGTAAAAGGCTCTATAGCATAAGTGTTATAACAAGCAGTATGTACACGAAAGCACTTGGTAAGGGCAAATTAAAAAAAAAAACCCAAAAAAGTCAACACCTAAGGATATTTTTCAGACAACCAGATAAAGAAAAAACTCACAAATAGGTCGGTCAGTGTTGAACCACAGCTGCTTTTTACAGAAAATGTGGGTGGCTCTGAAAAGAGCCTTTGGGTTCAAATCTGCACTCACTAGCGTTTATGCCCTCTCCCCGCGGATGCGGCGGGCCAGCTGGATGTCCTTGGGCATGATGGTGACCCGCTTGGCGTGGATGGCGCACAGGTTGGTGTCCTCGAACAGACCCACCAGGTAAGCCTCGCTGGCCTCCTGCAGCGCCATGACGGCCGAGCTCTGGAAGCGAAGGTCGGTCTTGAAGTCCTGCGCGATCTCGCGCACCAGGCGCTGGAACGGCAGCTTGCGGATCAGCAGCTCGGTGGACTTCTGGTAGCGCCGGATCTCGCGCAGCGCCACGGTGCCGGGCCGGTAGCGGTGGGGCTTCTTCACGCCGCCGGTGGCCGGGGCGCTCTTGCGGGCAGCCTTGGTGGCCAGCTGCTTGCGCGGGGCCTTGCCGCCGGTGGACTTGCGGGCGGTCTGCTTGGTGCGAGCCATAAGTGCAACCACGTAAAAACAGTACACACTACAATGCCTTGAAAGGCTCACTCCATCTTTTATACAATCAGACCATCCNCTATTGGCCCCGAAAACATTCAAATTGACCCGCGCTTTACTATGATTGGTCAGTCTCTGCTCCTAAATCCGTAAATGTGCTTTCGGGTTGTTGGTTGAACATGTTCTCTCGCGCCTCCGCCCCCGGATCCCTCCGCCCCTCCACCATCTTTGCTTACACTTTTATCGCAATAAGTGCTGCGTTCAGAAATTTTGCACAGGAATCTGTATATTCAATAAGCTCAGACTAAAAATATTCAACTCGGGTAATCATACAGTTGGGCACAGAAACTTAATCTATAAAGCTTCGTGGGGCAGACAAGAGGTTCTGTTCGGNGTAAATACGGTTCATCACAAATATAATCTTGGACACCCGATAGGGCTCTGTCAGAGTCCACTCCTGTCANGGAAAACCAAGCAAGAACACTGCAACTGAAGCGAGCTTTAACGCTAGGTAACCACTAGTACTGTACTAGTACTGTTGTGGTTTATTGCCCTGGAGCTAAACCGTTTTAATACTCGGGTACTGATTGTTTTAGAGGAGTTCATGCATAGCAACGGTTCTCAACTTAGGGGAACGACCCATTTGGAAAAACTTAATTCCTAACAGTGAAAAAATTGGGTTTCAGAACAGGACGAACGGTATTAAAGGGCCACAGCATCAGTAAGGTTGAGATACCCTATAGCCTACATAGTCTACCTACTATGATAGAGAGATAACTCACAATGAGGTGGCAGCTCATTTTATGGAAAAAGGTGGGTGGCTCTGAAAAGAGCCTTTGTTTTGTGTAACTTTTGCCAGGACAACCTAAGACAAAGATCAGCAGCTCATTTTCCCTTGGCCTTGTGGTGGCTCTCGGTCTTCTTGGGCAGCAGCACNGCCTGGATGTTGGGCAGGACGCCGCCCTGCGCGATGGTGACGCGGCCCAGCAGCTTGTTGAGCTCCTCGTCGTTGCGGATGGCCAGCTGCAGGTGGCGCGGGATGATGCGCGTCTTCTTGTTGTCGCGGGCCGCGTTGCCCGCCAGCTCCAGGATCTCGGCCGTCAGGTACTCCAGCACGGCCGCCAGGTACACCGGGGCGCCGGCGCCCACCCGCTCCGAGTAGTTGCCCTTGCGGAGGAGCCGGTGCACGCGGCCCACGGGGAACTGCAGGCCGGCCCGGGAGGAGCGGGTCTTGGCCTTGGCGCGAGCCTTGCCGCCCTGCTTGCCGCGTCCAGACATAATTGAGTTTAAAAGGTAGTAAGGAAAGGCAAAAAATATCAGAGTAATGTTTAGTTCGGGAATGAGAAGTATTTATACGAACTGGAGGGATTCTTCTTGTGCTTCTCTAATTGGTTAATATATGATACCCAATAGAAGAGAAGCATTTCACCTCCTCATTTGCATACGGCGCCTTCTTTTCTGCTGTCTCTTTTTTTTCTTGAAACTTCTACTTAAAAAAAAAATGAGTTCTTGAAGTTGAACTCTGGTACTCATGATTAAGACCCAAGAGCTTTTCTGACTCTTTCTTAACCTTTGCTTAAATGCAAATAAATGAATGCCTTTTTTTTTCAAGATTTTGGTATTCTTGAAACCTCTCGAATACAGAGCAGGAGGATCTGAGTTGTTCTGAGCCATTGGTTCTTTTTCAGTGTTTAGAATTATGTTTTCTGTGACAAGGCAAGACAGTGCAGGGCTTCCTCCATTTCTTATTTGTGCTAAAGTCATTTCAGATTTAACTAGAACTTGATCTCCATGTAGAATGCGATTCAAAATCCCCCAACTCTCTTCTAGGAACCAGAGGTCAAAGATGCCCCATCTAACTTGGCTTCTGTTAAATTGCTCGCTGATTAAAAACCTCCCTCTAGAGTTACATAGTGAGATACCAGGATGTGGGCCTTTGCCTTTAAAAGGCCCTGACTCTAAATGCTCAGGACTCTACGTAGGTCCTGAATACTTGAGGAATAAATACTTTCAATTGGCTATAAACTGTCTCTGAGTAGTCATCTCTGGTTTCCCCATAACAGGTTGAGTACATATTTTGAGATTCAATGCCAGGCTTTGTTTTAGCTTCACAAAAGCTAAAGGAAAAGGAAAAGAAACTCTCTCTGAAATTATATGTATGCAAATTATTCTTTATAAGTGTGCCAGTTTTCCCTACATTGCCTGAAATGTGGAGACCGAGGACATGGAGACCACCCTTAGTCACTGACCTAAGAGAACATGCAAGGATAGTAAACCAATGAGATCCTGTAACATGTGCAGTGAAAACCATTCTTGTCTTGGTGATTGGAGAAAGCCTAGATAGATTTAGATCCATGGTTTACTTAACCCAAGGTAAGAGTTAGTGAATGAGACGAAGAACTCACCTGCTCGCTGGAAAAGCTGTGTCCATCTTTCTGCCAAGCTATTTCCTTCACTCTCTTGTTCTTTTTTTCACTTGACAGTAATGCAAAGGATTTTAATCATTTCCAAATCTCCTCATTATCCTCCATTCTACTGCTCCTGTGTATCCAGCGGCTAAGTGTAAGGGATGGAAAACTTCCCATGACTCAGGGTCTGATAACTTAGGCATATAAAATACATTTATAGATGAATGAATAGAGGAAAACACACATAAATTAGCAGTCTGTAAGCATTGCAAGAAAGAAAAATGNCTACTCCAAAATCCAGTGTAATCTAGGTGATTCTGTGATGTCTTTACTGTAGACCAGGGGAATGTAAAGTCAGAAAGAACAAGTAGATTTTTTTCACAGGATTAATATGTATGTGCTCAAGTGTATTAAGTGGACAATACATAACCATGTCTGGTGTTAACAGGTATTCTTTCTTGTGATAAACTTTCCCTGCTTCAGGTTTACAGAAGATGTTTATCAAAATTGAGCTTCTTTTGTAGGGTATATCTTTAGATAACTAAATTGGGTGGGTTTCAAGAAATCCCCTCCATATTGAACTGGTATTCTCAGAATTATTTCATAACACTGGAAGATTTTGAGAAGGATGCATCATTTCAGTCAATGGAGAAGAAAAGTGAAGGAGATAGGAATAATGAAATCACAATAAAAGAAATCTTATACGAATTTTGTTTTAAAATAAAAGTGATTATGTTATGTTGTCATTAACAATTGCCAACTGGAAAAGATTTAGAAAATTGGTCATACATACCTTTTGGAGAGAAAATGATACTTTTTGTCAATGTAAATAGCCATTCAGGAAGACAGCTAGGGAATAGGATGGAACGTGTCCTATGTTTATCATTGAACCAACAAATCACACCTGTAATATTACCTATAATGTGTTTTCCTAAGTGCATAGAGAAGTATCAAAGTGTATTTTCATGCTATAAAAACTATCTCAGTTTGCCTACTGTGTCTTAATTTGAAATTATTGGTAGTGATGAATATTTTAAGTAATGGGCAGGTGGCATATTTTCAGGAAGTTAAAATAAAAAATTTGAATCACACACATATAATTTAAGACCATAAACTAGCAAGCAAGCAAAAGAAACAAACAAAACACCATCATGAGTTCCTGATGTAACTGGGTGAAAAGAATGCTTGCATTACATGCATGAAGTCCTGGGTTTCAACTCCAGAACCATATGACCAGGGAGTAATGGTGCACATTCCAATAATCCCACCTACTCCCAGCATTTGGCAGGTGGAAGCAAGATCAAAAATTTCATGTCAATCTCAGCTACATAGAGATTTCAATTTCTTAATTTAATTTAAAACTTTGCTGAAAGATGCTGAAGACAGAATTGAGAAGCCTGCATCTTCCTGCTCACAGTTAAGCAAGAGTGGGGCACTCCTTGACTCTTGTTTATGCTTTTTCCCCTCTCAGATAATGAATAGTCCCTGGGCTTCCTACCTCCTGTTTCTTTGAAGGCTTTCCTTATTTTCCAAAATTTGTCCTTGTTCCTTCCATTATGGCATACGATGTAGTAAACCATCAAGTAGTCATTTCTTTCTGCATAAAAGAAAACAGAAAAATCAAGAGGAAAAGGGAGTGAATAAAAGGCAAGAAAACAATAGAGAAAATAATCCGTACCTTAGGAGATAAGTCTGAAAACGGTAAGAAATAATACAACCACGTCTCAGTGCAAAGGGAATTCCTCAAGATAAATTTCTTTGACTGCATGCTGCGTTCAGGTCTTTCCCCAATGTTTGGTTTGGGCGTGCATATACAAACATACAAAGATTTTAAGACAAGGATTTAAGGATTTTAACAACAGTTCTGTGTAATGACAGTACTCTCTTTTTGTCTGTCATGTATGTGGTGTGTGTGTGTGTGTGTGTGTGTGTGTGTGTGTGTGTGTGTGTGTGTGGTTTTTCAAGACAGGGTTTCTCTGGCTGTCCTGGAACTCCCTCTGTAGACCAGGCTGGCCTCGAACTCAGAGATCTGCCTCCTTCTGTCTCGAGTTTAAAGAATCATGCTGCCACCATTTCCAGGACTCTAAAAGTTCTTCAAGTATTTGCCTAGCATACTCAAGAAGCCTGGCTTTCATTTCCAAGCAATAAATAAAGGAATAAGAAATGCAGGAATCAGGTCCAAGATCATGGATTCAAAATACATCTTGGAGTATTTTCAATGAATTACTCATTTTGGGAAACTTTATTTCCTCACCTGTTATTACATATTCTCAAAGCCAGTGGAAAAAANCTTATTTTTCTATTCAGTAAGTCTTTTGCCCCACCTGGCTCCGCTTCTTTCGGCCCTAGTCCAAANGCTCGGGGCGCTGCTGAATCCTTTCCCAGACAAACCCTTTACCAATTTCTAGACATTGCTTTGGAAGTCTTGGGAGTCCAGTTGTCAACATGTTCCCTCTCAGCAAAGCTAAGTGGTTACAGATATTTTTAACTCCTGTGGGTTCCAGCCACCATCAATGCCCAATCCTGACTGTTAAAGGTCCAAAGTTTCTGGACGCTGGAAAAATTTCTAATTTGAAAAGCTGTGGTTGTTTTCAATTGAAAGGCTCAATTGGTTGTAATGTTTAAGTACTAATTTTACACTAGCATCCTAAATTCTTTAACCCCTGTAAACGCCAACTCCCAGAACGCTAGCGGTGTCCATGCACTCTGTAGAATGCAAGTACAAACTCTAAAAGGTCTATGGCTGCGGCTTATTTTAAATTCACAATACTACAACAGAAACTGAAGAAATAGGAAGTGAATGCCTGAACACCTAAGGGGAACCCTAAATGACCTTAGCCTTTTACTAGTTTCTTGTACTCTAAATTTGGGGCAAATGCCTAACTTCATTTGGTTAATGCCAACATAAGTGCCACACAAAACAACAAAGACGCCAATTACAACTCTGTTTTGATAGAGTGAGTGGCTCTGAAAAGAGCCGTTGTGTTAACAGTGAGAT
>LZPO01017733.1:3884-32837 GCA_001675575.1 Neotoma lepida | reverse complement strand
GACGCCTCGCCCGCGATGCGCTCGAAGATGTCGTTGACGAACGAGTTCATGATGCCCATGGCCTTGGAAGAGATGCCCGTGTCGGGGTGCACCTGCTTCAGCACCTTGTACACGTACACCGAGTAGCTCTCCTTGCGGCTGCGCTTGCGCTTCTTGCCGTCTTTTTTCTGAGCCTTAGTGATGGCTTTCTTAGAGCCCTTCTTAGGAGCTGGAGCGGACTTGGATGGCTCCGGCATCCTTGACGGAACAAAGACACACACTAGTCCTAGAGTGTTAAAAAGAAAAAGATGAGATGAGGAATAGGTTGTTTTATTTATAGTCTTGAAATTCAAATGAAGCTNTAAAAGTACTCATTTCTGATTGGATAAGAATAGGGCCTCGCAAGGCGACAGGGGTCATGCAAATGAAGGAACCAAACTCCTTATTTTCTATTGGACAGCAGAACATGGTTATTTTGACCANTAGGACGGTTTTCTTTTGTGACCCATCGTAATCTATCAAAACGTTTACTTAAGCTCCACTCTTGGTTTTCACAGTTTACGTAACTTAGTAAATGTCTGATCCTGGGAATCAGGGTGGCAAGGCTCGCGCCAAGGCCAAGACCCGCTCCTCCCGGGCCGGCCTGCAGTTCCCCGTGGGCCGCGTGCACCGGCTCCTCCGCAAGGGCAACTACTCGGAGCGGGTGGGCGCCGGCGCCCCGGTGTACCTGGCGGCCGTGCTGGAGTACCTGACGGCCGAGATCCTGGAGCTGGCGGGCAACGCGGCCCGCGACAAGAAGATGCGCATCATCCTGCGTGACCATCGCGCAGGGCGGCGTCCTGCCCAACATCCAGGCGGTGCTGCTGCCCAAGAAGACCGAGAGTCACCACAAAGCCAAGGGAAGATAGAACTAACATCAAAAGAGGGAACTACCACCAACTTATGTAAAGGCTTTTTGAAGAGCTAATCACTTTTTAAAAAAAAAAAACAAACTGGTGGTACGATAGCTTGAGTGTCCTGCTTTTGATCCATGATTGTAGGAACAAAACCTGTTGCACTTCAAAGTAAAGTCACGATCACAGTATATCCAGTTTATTCCAAAACAAAGCATTCTCACATTATCTGCCTAAAAATTTGGAAATTGTTGAGACTATGCAGTCAAGTCTTAAACTGGTGGATTATTTATGCCTTTTAATAGCTACAATCTAAATTAGNATTGGTGAATTATGAGTTTACTTTAACCAACTCCTAAGTAGTTACAAGGCATTACACATTGTACCGTGATGAAACAATAACATCACGAAGAAAAATGAAAACGGAGCATAGTCCAGTCTCAGGCTTGTTGCTACTCCAAGAGTAGACAAAACTACATAAAGAAAAAACAAAAACCTTTAAAAAAAAAAAAAGTTATATGGGAGTGTCAAAATACTTTGGCCAATCAGATCCTCCTAAACTGCCCATCACTCAGAATATTACTCAGCCAATGAATTTTTTACGCGGGACTTTTGAAAAGTTAAAAGGCCAATCAGAATGTTTCTAGGTATATTTAAGGGCAAGATTTCGCTTTGTCTGTAGCACTTGTGTTGTTTTTGTTATAGCTATGGCTCGCACCAAGCAGACGGCCCGCAAGTCCACCGGCGGCAAGGCCCCGCGCAAGCAGCTGGCCACCAAGGCTGCCCGCAAGAGCGCCCCGGCCACCGGCGGCGTGAAGAAGCCCCACCGCTACCGGCCCGGCACCGTGGCGCTGCGCGAGATCCGGCGCTACCAGAAGTCCACCGAGCTGCTGATCCGCAAGCTNCCGTTCCAGCGCCTGGTGCGCGAGATCGCGCANGACTTCAAGACCGACCTTCGCTTCCAGAGCTCGGCCGTCATGGCGCTGCAGGAGGCCAGCGAGGCTTACCTGGTGGGTCTGTTNGAGGACACCAACCTGTGCGCCATCCACGCCAAGCGGGTCACCATCATGCCCAAGGACATCCAGCTGGCCCGCCGCATTCGCGGGGAGAGGGCGTAATGTAATCAGCCTCATAGTTTTTTAAAAAAAGGCTCTTTTAAGAGCCGCCCAAAATTTCATATAATGGTGCTGTAGCCTTGTTCTCTCCGTTGGATATTAATGAATGGGTTCTGTTTATTGCTCTAAGGTCAGTGTCAATTTATCCAAGTTAGACTCTGTCTTCGGTTCTTGTATTTTCTTCTGGTTCTCATGTGTGCCGGGATCCTAAGCCCTAGTTAAGTATCCTGCTAGTTTAATCAAGGACACATTAACTTTATGTGCACGTAGTGTGCTACTGAAAAACAATTTTTGTATGTCACAGGCTTGATTTTGTTTTGTGCTGCCAAGCCGTCCACATTCTAACACCAATGAGCAGAGTCATCTGCCACAAACCTTTTCACCCTCAGGATAGAAACACCAAATCTTTAACCAGTTTAAGAAATAGGATAGGTAGATAGGTAGGTAAGTAGATACATACCAATTACATAGCTAAATTTAGGTAGCCTGTGAGTATGTTGGGAAAATTATTAAATTTTAAGTTTGGAAAATCCACAAAATTAAAAAAATTTATCACACCATTCTGTACTGTTTATTTTAACTGCACTGATTCCTGATAAAATATAATGTTTTCTACACACAGTGGATGTTTGTTTTTTTCCTTTAGTAGAGTTCATAATTTATTTTCTTGACAACTTGGAAGAGTTTCCACTTAAAAACTTACTTTTGGAGTTAAGTTTAAAGGATTGTTCATATTTGGGGAATCAACAGTCAAGTATGTCTTCTTAATAAATTATAATCTGGTTGAAGTCTTCTCAGTCTAGCTTCTAGATCTGTTTCGGAATTTTTCTTTACTGTATTCATGCCTAGAGCTGATAACTAAGAATGTTCCATGTCAGCNGATATCTAAGACTACATGATCTTGCCAGGAATCCAGGTGAGCCTGTGACCTTGAGCATAAGGGAGTGTTCCTTGAAGCCTCACAACAGAAATGCTGTCAACAACTGAAGTAACATTGCTAATATATAAGCATGCTTGTAGGTCATTTTATCTCACTAAACCAAAAATGAATGTAACTAAATATTTTTCAACCAAAATTCCCAATAATCTCATCACCATTCTAACAATCACATAAAGGTTGATTGGTTTGTTGTTTCTTTTCTTTTTCTTTTTGGTTTTTGAAACAAGGTTTTTCCATGTACCCAGGGCTGTCCTGAAACTCCCTCTGTAGACCCAGCTGGCCTCGAACTCAGATACCTGCCTGCCTCTGACTGCTGGGTGTTGGGACTGACTTTTTACAAGTATGGACCACCATACCCGGCATGAAGGTGAATTGTAATTGAGGATATAATCAGAGGAACATAAAATGAAGGCCTTCACTATATATGATGCAAATATTGGAAATACAAACCAAAGAAATGAAACAAAAACTCAAGCCAAAATGACTAAGATACATAATAAAATAAAGTCATGTTCATAACATAAAACAAAATGACAACAGAATGACTACAATCCTAGGACCCCATCCAGGGCCTTAGAAGTCAAAGATCAGAACCTTGCTTTCCATTACCTTCCAGGTCAACCAGCCTCTAAACTTTGGCTTTTTCGAGTTATGCACGGCCTCGCCACCTGCATCCTATTTCTGTTTGCATTCACCTTGCAGAAGCTCGTCTACTTTGAGACTTGGGCCCTGGCGCAGAGCTGCTTTCTAGAGTGTTTTGGATAACGATGCCAAGATTGGAGAAAGGGGGCAGGGTGTGGTGATCAACAAAAACAATCAAGTCAATTATAAGCAATTTGAACACTTTTGACATCAGCCAAATTTCCAGGTACAACTTTAGAACACTTTATAGATCCATTCAGTATTGAATAGCATCTTCCTAAGAAAGAGGTCCTTGTGGAAAAAAGTAAAATTAAAACAGTGGATCATTAGGGAGACCCCTGCAGACAGCCTTGGTGTGGATCATATGAACTGGGTACGAGAGTCCTTAGCCTCATCAGGAGGTTGAAGCAAGATGATAAGGAATTTGAGGCCTTGCTGTCCTATGTAAGTTATAGGTCAGCATGGGCAGCAAAGTGACATTTTTGTCACTTTGTCTCAAAACAAACAAATGTAAACGTAGTTAGACTGGATTATTAGTTATAATTATTACCAGTCATTTCCTCCCACGTCAGACTAAGGGATTTTAATAAGTTAACTACCGGCAAATATCACCAGCCAGTCACACAGCAAACAAATACAATTAAAATCTTCTGCTAAATAGGTTTGTACCAAAATGGATGATCAAATATAATTTCTTCTTCATCTTCAAAGGTGATTCTGTTTCAGATATGAGGCTGCCTCCAGGTACACAGGAGAAGCTGTGATAGATGGGCCTTGATTAGATTCTGAACTTGGTCAGAGCTGGCGTGAAGAAACGTAAGAGAGATAGAAAGACACAAGAGATTAAAGATTCTCTCTAAACTTCAGGACCACACCAGAATCAGTGTGTCCTTGGAAATAGCTAGGTACTGCCCAGAGCATATGTTTTTGTTTTCCTTACACTATTTATTATGAGAACATTTGAAATTTAGCTAGTCTAGTCCAAANTGTGCTTTAAATGTAAAGTATATTCCAGATTACAAAGACTTCATATAAAAAAATTTGACAAAATATATTCATATTATTTATTGAAATATTTGTTTATCCTAGGTTGACAGCATTAAAATAGGTTTCAATTCTTTTTAGTTTTTAATGCAAGATTAGAAATTTTTAATTAAATATATGTCTCTTAATAGTTTTGTGGAAAATTATTACTGTATAGACGATAATGATACTGACTCAGATCAGAAGCTAACTAATTAAATCCTTAATGTTGCCTAGCCTCAATCTTAATCTCTAAAATGGGAGTAGTAATAACACCCACCTCAAGGTGCTATGCCAAGACTGTGTTGTGAAATAAATGTGTAATAAACAGCTTCTGTGTTTAGCTTACTACAAATAAGTGCTCAGGAAATGCTAGCTCTCCGTAAGTGTTGTTAGCAGCAGCCTCTAATCCCTGGTCCCTTCCAAACTCCTCCGATGGAGTAATTAATCCTGCATGCACGGCTTCTGTTCGTCTCTAGCTGGGATTTCAAACACAAAGCTACTGTCTGCATTTTCCTCCCAGTTTGTGTTAGCTTTAGGCCTAGGGGAAGTAATAGTACATCTAATTGTTGACAATTATAAAATTAGTAAGGATGATTTAAGCTTAGAAAGAAAAGAGAATGTTATAACTTAGTGTTTGTCATGTTTGCATGAGGATTATTATAAACTGAAAACCAGCAGATGCAGGAAAAATCTGTTTTCCTCTCACCTACCTGTAATCAGAATAACTTTGCCTTGTGAAAGAATCTCCATTCTTATACTTGGAAAAGGAGAGCAATTCCTACCAGACTGGGTGTGGAGAGGGCAGTGAGGTTTTACCCAGACCACAGGACTGTCAACAGGGTTTGAATGCCTGTCTCCTAGTAGTTTTCACCAACTGTGTCATCTTTTGAAACTTGAACCCCACTTTCGTGGGCTACCATAATTCATTCTGAATTCCTCAGTCTAACTTCATCTTTGAGTTTTCATTCCTTTTCTGGGAACCCTGTGCTTATAGAGCATGAATGAATTGGGGGCTTTTTTTCTCCTGTTCATCTGAGCTTTATCAGTTCACAGGTCACTAGATACTCACAGAGTCCTGGCAGACAATTTCATAAACATAAGCTGAGAAAAGAATTTTTCTTAAACAGATCAATTTTTAGGGTCAAGATAAACAGCTGGTCAGACCTGAGCCAGTCACCTATTGAAGCACTGAGGGGAAGGAAAAAAGTAAAGAACATCAAAGGGGGTGGAATGCTGCAGCNAAAGGCTGTGAGTTTATACCTTTTAGCTCTCCAATGATTAAAGGAAAATGCCCCATATAAAGGTACGGATGGGGACGGGGTGTGTAGCTCAATGGGAGATCATTTGCTGGCATGCACAAGGCCCTTGGTTTCACCTNTAGTACCAAAATGGAGAAATTATAAGAAGAAAAAAAATCTACAAAAATATGTTTATACAACATTTCCTATATTCAGATCAATTTGGAACATCTAAATCCAATAAATTAAAACCCAAAGGACTGAATGAAAATCATAAAATCAATTATCTTTTCTTGAGATAATTTGTCACATCTAACTCAAGTAAATATGTAAATTTAAAAATACTTGAAGAAAGTGTACTGTAGTGGATATTTTGAACAGTGCCATTACTTTGACCTTTGTTATTATATTATTTATTTATTTACTGGATGGAACTCAAGGCCTCATGACAAACATTCTTCCACTGAACTACATCCACACGTCCTCAGTCTTACTATATGTAGTTTTATCTGAAGTAACATTTTTGTTGGTTGAGTGTTTGGTTATTTGGATTTTTGTTGTGGCTGTTTGTTTGTGTGTTTGTTGTTTTGGTTTGGTTTGCTTTAGTTTTGACAGTCTCTCTACATAGCCCTGGCTGTCCTGTAATTTACTCGGTAGCCCAGGCTGGCCTCGAAGTCATAGAAATCTGCCTGCCTCTGCCTCCCAAGTGCTGGGATTAAAGGTGTGGCCACCACACCCAGCAGATTTTTTGTTTGTTTTTTAAACAAGGTTTTGCTAAGTAGTTCAGTTTTGCTGTACAACAAAGATCCTCCTACTTAGCTTCCTAAGTGTTGGCTTTACAAATGTGCCACCACACCCTGTGCTATATTTAGCATCCACAATTAGAGCTCCTGGTTGCTACAAGGTGATTCAATTCAGGTCAGTGAGGTATTTCCAGTGACAGGAGTTCACAGGGCTCAGAGGAAGTGACCAGAACCTAGCCCTGCACGTTCTTTATCTAGGCCTTCCCTGTAATTTTGCTCTGTTCTACTCTATTGCTCAACAGATGTGGTTTCTCCTTTCTGGTGGCTCAGAAGACAAGTCCCAGTCACCTGACATCAGTTCACCTCTGCTCCTGTAACTCCGTCTTTTGATTATTTTTTAATTGATTTATTTATATTTGATTCAGGGTCTCAACTATGCAACCCTGCCTGGCCTAGAACTCACTAGACCATGCTTATCTAGAACTCACAGAGATGCTGCTGCCTCAGTCTCCAGATGCCTGGGATTTAGTCTTGACATCACACCCAGCTCAATTCCATTTTGAATAGAAAAACTTCCGATTGTCTCAACTGGACCCACTGACATCAGGAACACTCAAGACATTCTGTCTTCATTAATTTCAGTATACAATACATTAACAGTACATATTTTTAAACACCCTCAGCAGAAAGATGAGAGCAGAGGTCTGAGGTCATTCTGAAGTTGTATTTATTTATATTGGCTCCACAGCCACAGGTGGCTAACCGAACACAGGAAATAGTACATACTCTGGAATGAGATGCACTGTAAGTAGAAAATACATATGACATCACAAAGACGCACTACAAGTAACAAAAATGTAGACTATTACCTATTTTACATTCATTTTTACATTTAATGATATACTTTGGATATAGTAGATTTAAAATGGATTTTACATGTTTGGTTTTTTTTTTCCTTATGAACAGTGCTTTTAGATTTTAAAGTTATATATGTGTTGTATCTGTGCGAATTGTATGTATCAATGGACAGACCTGTCCTAAAATTGTTAATCCATTTGCTTCAGAAAGAAGAAAACATTTGTTGTTGTTGTTTCAAAAGAAACTCTGCTAGCTTCACAATTTTTTTAACACAATCTTAATAAAAAGGCCAAGAAGCTTTTTTCTGAGTGATGGGATACTAGAGAACATCTTAAAATATATATTAAACAAACACAAAAAAAAGGAATGAGAAAGAGAAAGAGAGGAAGGAAGGAAGGAGAAAAATAACTGGAAATGGTGGCAAAGACCTGTAATCCCGGCTGCAGGAAGCTGAGGCAGGAAGGTCACAAGTTTCAGGCCAGTCTGGGCTACAGACAGGATAAGATTTGGTTCACAAAATAAAACGTGAAAACAATGGGACACATTTCAGTGGTAGAACATCTGATAGCATGTCCCCTGGACATCTCCATTGTAGTATTATAAGGTATCAGTTTATCAGTTTATCAAACAATATTTACCATCCACATTGAATACTTAAAGGACTATAATTCTACCTTAGAAACTACTAGAAAGATCAAACAGAAACTTTAGATTTAGTCTCTTCAGGGAATTTAGTCTATGGCAAATGTGAAAGAAACGCTGGGAAGAATTGAGACAGTTCACAGACAGTCCTGAGGGCGTGGGGGAGGGAGGATGGGTCAGTTTACTATGCTTTGCACTAGAAAAGCTGTTTGTTCATTTAAACTGAGGACTCAAAAACACTGGGGNAAAAAATTTTCCTTTCTTGATCTCCTTGCTTTCCCAGGTGATAAACTCTTGGGACACTGAAGCAAACACTGGATCCATTGTTGTGGAAATGCTTGTTGTGGGTGTCTAACAGGCGTGCTTCCCATCGCTATAGGAAACACCAGCAATATGATCCAGGCTCCAACAAAACCTGTTCCGATTTAGTGAAAAACGGGGATCTCAATTACTCTGCTGCGGGTATGAGTCANCAACAGTGAGTGAAAATTAAAGGCTTTTATTAAAAGCATCCCAATACATCTTCAACAGATAGCCATGAATTTATTCTTTGCTTAAATATTTTGGACTGCACAAAGCATAGCAAGAAGCCGCAGTATTTATGCGAGGTCGATCTTTGGAGCCGACACACATCTGTAACTTAAGCACTTCGGAAAGCTGAGGCAATGCCAGCTCGGCGACAATCTAAAATGAGATCCTGTGTCAAAATAAGGCAAAACAAGTCAAATAATCGAGAACAGTAACGCACCTTTAAAAAAAAAAATAA
This sequence comes from Neotoma lepida, assembly GCA_001675575.1. Taxonomy (NCBI): domain Eukaryota; kingdom Metazoa; phylum Chordata; class Mammalia; order Rodentia; family Cricetidae; genus Neotoma; species Neotoma lepida. The sequence goes on along the minus strand of LZPO01017733.1, from coordinate 23,995 downwards.
AGATGGCTGACCAAGCTTGTGACGCAGTTCGACCCACCATTCGCTTGCTGTAGCAAACAAACGGAAAGTAGNAGAAACATCAGCCCCAGATCCAGCAGAACTGGGCGGGTGGGCCCTTTCCGCAGCTGCCGCTTAAATGTCTTTAAAGGAAGTCAGTTCATCGGCGCCAGCACCCGACCTTCTCCCAAACTCCCGAGTCAAACACTCCCAAGGAGACTGAGCACATAAGCCACCCTAGAAGAACGCAGGACGTTTCTCCACGCAAGCGAAAGCTTCAGGAGAACGCAACACCGACTGGCGCCCAATCAAACTAAGGACTAAAGTCCGGGGCGGGAGTGAGCCAACCCGCAAGCAGGGCGGAACTTTCAAATCACCTAGCAGTCGAATACTGACTAGCGCCAGGGGTTGCTCTTTGCGGTTGACAGCCATGGAAGGGTGCAACCGGCACTGAGCACTTCCTCGGCCGCCCGCACAAGCATATTCTAGGTGATAAGGAACCCACCCCGCGGAGCGCAGACTGGATTGCATCCCACGCAACCTACGTCTGCAGAACGCAAGGGGGGAGGGAGTTTACACAAATGTCACAGCTCTTCAAAGTGGGAGTGGTGGCTCTGAAAAGAGCCTTTTGGGTTTAAGGAGGAAGACAGCCTACTTCTTCTTGGCTGCAACCTTCTTAGGCTTAGCAACCTTGGGCTTGGCAGCCTTCGGTTTCACGGCCTTAGACGCGCTCTTGACCTTCTTGGGCTTGGCAACCTTAGCCTTCTTTGGACTCTTGGCCACTTTCTTGGTCACGGCAGCAGCCGCGGGCTTCTTCGCCTTCTTCGGGGTCTTCTTGGCGGCTTTCTTGGGTGTGGCAGCTCCAGTCGCCTTCTTGGGCTTCTTGGCTGCGCCCGCGGGCTTCTTCGCCTTGGCCGCGCCTGCCTTCTTGGCTTTGGGCTTGGCCTCGCCGGAAGCCGCCTTCTTGTTGAGCTTGAAGGAGCCGGAGGCGCCGGTGCCCTTGGTCTGCACCAGGGTGCCCTTGCTCACCAGGCTCTTGAGCCCCAGCTTGATGCGGCTGTTGTTCTTCTCCACATCGTAGCCGGCGGCCGCCAGCGCCTTCTTGAGCGCGGCCAGGGACACGCCGCTGCGCTCCTTGGAGGCGGCTACAGCCTTGGTGATGAGCTCGGACACCGGGGGTCCGGACGCCTTGCGGCGAGCCCCTGCCGGCTTCTTGGCAGCCTTCTTCTTCGCAGGCGCCTTCTCCGCTGGGGGAGCGGCGGCGGGGGCGGCAGGAGCAGTCTCCGACATGATGAGGATCAGAAACTCAGGAACTAGTGGCACTACGCCGATGGAGTAGCGCGGGCCCGGCCACCGTATATATAGAGCGCAGGCGCGCGCTGATTGGTGCTCCGGCGGCCTGCCTGGCTGGCAAGCTCAGAGCAGCCGCGCTGCGCCCAACTTGTGTTTGTTACACTTCACAAAAAGGAGAAAATATTAAAATGTCGNGCACCAAATCTCTCGAGTTTGGTCGGTAAATGATCCGAGAAGCCTCAGGCTTCGGACTGTGTATTTATTTTTTCCTTATACCCAAAGACAACGCCCCTAGGAGTCCCNAAATCCCCCAACTCCCAAGGAAGTCCGGGGCAAATAGAGACCACTTTCTGTTTTTCTTCTAAATTACCTGGTCGCTCCTTTGCCCTTGAAAGTTCTTTTTCTCAGGGATTATAGGGCACATGCTTCCCTTAATTTAGGGACAAAAACGAAACGTTTTCCGCCTAAGTTTTCATGATTATTCTGTTTCTTCGCAAGGGAAGTAACACAAGTCCTTGGTGACTTCTGAGTACAGACCCACCATAACCCTGGACTAGGACTGGGATTTCCAGTCTAAAGCAGTTTGGGCAGGCTGAAAGAGGGTTCATAGGCCTTGGGGGTGTACCATGTGGTGGGGGGCTTAGGACTGAAATATCTGATTTAAAGACACTGTCAAATTCTTTTCACTGGTGGGGGCGGGGCACCCTTTTCACTTCTCCGAAGGGGAAACTTTGGGCTGTATTTTTAAAGCTCTTGGTTCCCCTCTGAGTTTTGCAAGGTAGGGGGTCTAGCCCTGAAGAATAGAGATAAGAAGAAGGGAAAGGAACCCCATAAGCCTGCAAGAGTGACCCCCGCCCAAAGTGTCAATTAGACTTTGAAAGATATGTTTTTAAAGCAACCAGCAAATATTTGCTTATTTTGCTGAAACACAGAATTTCAGAGCATGGAAATTCTAATTTAGAAATAGTTTATCTTGTTACAGGAGGGCCTTCTATATTTGGAGACTGTAAGGTACAGATGGAAATAAAGTCACTGACTTTCCTAAAGGATACATTTGACTTAGATTTGACCAATCTGAAGATTTGAGATGGAAAATGTAGTGAACATTTAATAGGAAGATAAGAAATAAGATAAGCACAAATTGTCATGCCATCTGTAGTAGACAGCTCTGGGTCACCTCTTCTCAGCTCCTCTGAATAGGACAATCTGTATTCTATTCAAATTTGCTTTGTTAGTCTAAGATCTTCAGCTTCATATTTCACCCTTAGGCACCAAACAATTACAATGTTTTTGATTAGAGAAAATTCAAGGCAAACTCTCTGCTTGTATATTTAATACATTTCTATATTTAGGAACAAAGGAAGTTCCCCTAATTCTATCAGAAATCTGTATTCAAGTATATGTCTACAAGAAAATATGTGGTGAGGTTGCTAGCATTAAAGTGTGGTAAAGTTACAAGGTTATACAAATTGAGTTCAGGGATGTTTGAAAAACAAATCGTATTTTCTAAGACTGAAAAGGATCCTGTGGTTTCACTTAATAACATTTGTTTAGCGTTTGGAAACAGCATCTACTAGGCTTGTGTCCTCTGGGAATTAACAGCCTAATGAGATTAGCGATGGATGAATTGCCGGCAGTAGAACCACTTTAGAGTTGCCATCCTCTATGGACTTGGGAATGGGAATTGTAAACATTATTCAAAGAATACAAACTACTGAGGCACCTTCAACATACTAATATGGNTTAGTAACAGAAATAAGAACATGCCACTTGCTCTGATTGTATGGGGAATGAATGAATGAACGAATGTGTTCTTTATCCGGTAAGTGTTCATCTCCCCCGGGAAAGTAGCTGTGTGCAATCTAGCTCCCCAACTCTCGCTTGTCTTCCCTTCACTGTAAATTAGGAACTTATTTTTAAATCTTAGACTTGTAAATCTGAGTCTGTGATGCATTTACTTATTATGACCCTTCAAGCTGAGTCAAATCATAGCTCTTTAAATGCAATTAATTAATAAGTTTTGCCCGGTGTAGATGCAAATTAATTATTTGCAATAGAAAAGATAACCCTGAAAGTTCTGTTTGTATTGTACAATGCTAAATTGTGTCTCTAACTTTTCAGTCTTTGTGCAGCATTCTCCCTTCCCTGAGTAAATACACATTTTATCTCCCTATATATATCCTTTGAACTAACTTTGTCATCCAGCTTGCTTACTCACTAATGAGTTCAATCAGTCTTTGACAGATATATGAGCTTACCACATGTAGTATTTATATGTGAGTCATATTTTTAACTTTTTGAAAATTATATGCTGGTGTTTGATTAGTCAGCCTGTCCTGAGGTCATCCAATCAGAATCTTCAGAAGTCACCCTCTAAAATGGAAAATATAGAATTTGGGACATCAACTTTAAAGCAACCTGAGACTTAACAAGTGTCCCATGGAGTCTAAGATTTTGAAGTAACTTGAATAGGCTTGTGGGCAAGAAAACTTTTATTAATATGAGCTCCAAGCAAAAGTTCAGATTAAGGATATGACCTTCCTATGAAATGAGGATACTGATGAAACATTGTGGTGATTGTCACATAATCTTGGATATTTGTATGTATGGTGAAGACTACAGGTAGCTAAGTTTTTGTAATGTCATACTGTAATGTCAAGCTGTGTTCCCATGCTGGGCAGAATTGAATATATAGATAATGAACTGTCTAGTTTGTAAGGAACTGGAGCCAAAAAAAGCTTCGTAGTAAGATACACTCCTAGGGGGTATGAGAGTAGTTAGGACAAGTATAAGGAGTGGGGGCTCACATCTTTTCTTTTCCATTTCTTCCCTCCAACATGACAGAGTGGAGTTGGAGCAGCTTTTAGAGGTAGCTAGCTAACCACTATAGTTAACCACTGTATATCCACCAACAGATACTAACTAGTATAGATCCCAACTTTGAGTGATTGGAACCTGCTTTTTCCTAACTCATCAAGGAATGATGCTAAAAGCCACAGTCACCTTATTAGCAGTGCCTACCTCAAAATGATAACTGGTGCACTGTGAGACAATTTTGGCAACATAAGAAAAACATATATGTAAGTGATGTCAGGACATTTAGAGCCTTCGTAGTGTGTTTTCTCATAATTTCTACAATTAACACTAAGCCATGTTTCTATTATTTTCTCACTCTCTCCAGGATGATGTCTAACAGTAACAAGATCAAATATTTGTTACAATGTTTTCCCCAGATACAAGAGCACCTGAAGGATTAAGACCTAAGTTACTGAACTTTTATTCCCTGGTGCACCGTCAAATGCAGTGGCAAAACCCACATACACCATAGTAGTAAAGGATACAGGAGGAACTTAATACAAATAGAGAATCACAAAAAGAGAGACATACTGCAAAGCTTTCCTCTGACACTTTGGAATTGCCAACAGAGTCCTGTGATATACCACCACCACCACCACCACACCTTCCTCCTCCTCCTCCTCTACTTCCTCTTCCTCTTCTTCTTCTCCTTCCAACTTTTTTCAAAAGACATTTAAAACAGTTTCAAAACCTCAAGCCCACCTTCCAAAGATACAGATTTGTCAATCATGACAATANCAACTTGTGTTTGTTACACTTCACAAAAAGGAGAAAATATTAAAATGTCGCGCACCAAATCTCTCGAGTTTGGTCGGTAAATGATCCGAGAAGCCTCAGGCTTCGGACTGTGTATTTATTTTTTCCTTATACCCAAAGACAACGCCCCTAGGAGTCCCNAAATCCCCCAACTCCCAAGGAAGTCCGGGGCAAATAGAGACCACTTTCTGTTTTTCTTCTAAATTACCTGGTCGCTCCTTTGCCCTTGAAAGTTCTTTTTCTCAGGGATTATAGGGCACATGCTTCCCTTAATTTAGGGACAAAAACGAAACGTTTTCCGCCTAAGTTTTCATGATTATTCTGTTTCTTCGCAAGGGAAGTAACACAAGTCCTTGGTGACTTCTGAGTACAGACCCACCATAACCCTGGACTAGGACTGGGATTTCCAGTCTAAAGCAGTTTGGGCAGGCTGAAAGAGGGTTCATAGGCCTTGGGGGTGTACCATGTGGTGGGGGGCTTAGGACTGAAATATCTGATTTAAAGACACTGTCAAATTCTTTTCACTGGTGGGGGCGGGGCACCCTTTTCACTTCTCCGAAGGGGAAACTTTGGGCTGTATTTTTAAAGCTCTTGGTTCCCCTCTGAGTTTTGCAAGGTAGGGGGTCTAGCCCTGAAGAATAGAGATAAGAAGAAGGGAAAGGAACCCCATAAGCCTGCAAGAGTGACCCCCGCCCAAAGTGTCAATTAGACTTTGAAAGATATGTTTTTAAAGCAACCAGCAAATATTTGCTTATTTTGCTGAAACACAGAATTTCAGAGCATGGAAATTCTAATTTAGAAATAGTTTATCTTGTTACAGGAGGGCCTTCTATATTTGGAGACTGTAAGGTACAGATGGAAATAAAGTCACTGACTTTCCTAAAGGATACATTTGACTTAGATTTGACCAATCTGAAGATTTGAGATGGAAAATGTAGTGAACATTTAATAGGAAGATAAGAAATAAGATAAGCACAAATTGTCATGCCATCTGTAGTAGACAGCTCTGGGTCACCTCTTCTCAGCTCCTCTGAATAGGACAATCTGTATTCTATTCAAATTTGCTTTGTTAGTCTAAGATCTTCAGCTTCATATTTCACCCTTAGGCACCAAACAATTACAATGTTTTTGATTAGAGAAAATTCAAGGCAAACTCTCTGCTTGTATATTTAATACATTTCTATATTTAGGAACAAAGGAAGTTCCCCTAATTCTATCAGAAATCTGTATTCAAGTATATGTCTACAAGAAAATATGTGGTGAGGTTGCTAGCATTAAAGTGTGGTAAAGTTACAAGGTTATACAAATTGAGTTCAGGGATGTTTGAAAAACAAATCGTATTTTCTAAGACTGAAAAGGATCCTGTGGTTTCACTTAATAACATTTGTTTAGCGTTTGGAAACAGCATCTACTAGGCTTGTGTCCTCTGGGAATTAACAGCCTAATGAGATTAGCGATGGATGAATTGCCGGCAGTAGAACCACTTTAGAGTTGCCATCCTCTATGGACTTGGGAATGGGAATTGTAAACATTATTCAAAGAATACAAACTACTGAGGCACCTTCAACATACTAATATGGTTTAGTAACAGAAATAAGAACATGCCACTTGCTCTGATTGTATGGGGAATGAATGAATGAACGAATGTGTTCTTTATCCGGTAAGTGTTCATCTCCCCCGGGAAAGTAGCTGTGTGCAATCTAGCTCCCCAACTCTCGCTTGTCTTCCCTTCACTGTAAATTAGGAACTTATTTTTAAATCTTAGACTTGTAAATCTGAGTCTGTGATGCATTTACTTATTATGACCCTTCAAGCTGAGTCAAATCATAGCTCTTTAAATGCAATTAATTAATAAGTTTTGCCCGGTGTAGATGCAAATTAATTATTTGCAATAGAAAAGATAACCCTGAAAGTTCTGTTTGTATTGTACAATGCTAAATTGTGTCTCTAACTTTTCAGTCTTTGTGCAGCATTCTCCCTTCCCTGAGTAAATACACATTTTATCTCCCTATATATATCCTTTGAACTAACTTTGTCATCCAGCTTGCTTACTCACTAATGAGTTCAATCAGTCTTTGACAGATATATGAGCTTACCACATGTAGTATTTATATGTGAGTCATATTTTTAACTTTTTGAAAATTATATGCTGGTGTTTGATTAGTCAGCCTGTCCTGAGGTCATCCAATCAGAATCTTCAGAAGTCACCCTCTAAAATGGAAAATATAGAATTTGGGACATCAACTTTAAAGCAACCTGAGACTTAACAAGTGTCCCATGGAGTCTAAGATTTTGAAGTAACTTGAATAGGCTTGTGGGCAAGAAAACTTTTATTAATATGAGCTCCAAGCAAAAGTTCAGATTAAGGATATGACCTTCCTATGAAATGAGGATACTGATGAAACATTGTGGTGATTGTCACATAATCTTGGATATTTGTATGTATGGTGAAGACTACAGGTAGCTAAGTTTTTGTAATGTCATACTGTAATGTCAAGCTGTGTTCCCATGCTGGGCAGAATTGAATATATAGATAATGAACTGTCTAGTTTGTAAGGAACTGGAGCCAAAAAAAGCTTCGTAGTAAGATACACTCCTAGGGGGTATGAGAGTAGTTAGGACAAGTATAAGGAGTGGGGGCTCACATCTTTTCTTTTCCATTTCTTCCCTCCAACATGACAGAGTGGAGTTGGAGCAGCTTTTAGAGGTAGCTAGCTAACCACTATAGTTAACCACTGTATATCCACCAACAGATACTAACTAGTATAGATCCCAACTTTGAGTGATTGGAACCTGCTTTTTCCTAACTCATCAAGGAATGATGCTAAAAGCCACAGTCACCTTATTAGCAGTGCCTACCTCAAAATGATAACTGGTGCACTGTGAGACAATTTTGGCAACATAAGAAAAACATATATGTAAGTGATGTCAGGACATTTAGAGCCTTCGTAGTGTGTTTTCTCATAATTTCTACAATTAACACTAAGCCATGTTTCTATTATTTTCTCACTCTCTCCAGGATGATGTCTAACAGTAACAAGATCAAATATTTGTTACAATGTTTTCCCCAGATACAAGAGCACCTGAAGGATTAAGACCTAAGTTACTGAACTTTTATTCCCTGGTGCACCGTCAAATGCAGTGGCAAAACCCACATACACCATAGTAGTAAAGGATACAGGAGGAACTTAATACAAATAGAGAATCACAAAAAGAGAGACATACTGCAAAGCTTTCCTCTGACACTTTGGAATTGCCAACAGAGTCCTGTGATATACCACCACCACCACCACCACACCTTCCTCCTCCTCCTCCTCTACTTCCTCTTCCTCTTCTTCTTCTCCTTCCAACTTTTTTCAAAAGACATTTAAAACAGTTTCAAAACCTCAAGCCCACCTTCCAAAGATACAGATTTGTCAATCATGACAATANACATTCTTATACCTGTCCAGTCTAAGCTTACAATGAAGGCACAAGAGGCAGACATAAGTTAGATAATCACCTTGATCAGAGCCAATGCATTATCTCACACAATGGTTATTTTGTAGAAAATATGATGTGCAGATTGTGCTAAATATAATGAAACATTTTGTCATCCTGGACCACCAGCATGCTCTGGACCCTCTGCACTGGACAGTCTCTGAGTGCTCATTTAAGCATAGAACACCTGCTGTGAAGATACACAAAGATTAAGCAAGGAGAGCATCTCCTCTCATGGCCAGGCACCTGCTAGGACAGGCAGAGAAAGCATTTCAGAGCAAGAACTGTTGATAGGAAAGCAAAGGTCCAAAAAAAAAAAAATTAAGTAGATAAAAGATAAGAAAGGAGGCTAATGTGTGGGCTAAAACTTTTCCTTAAGTAATTAGGGATCCAGCTGTGAAACTGTAAGATAAGAGAACTGCTTAAGCCCAGTGAGGGAGATAATTCTGTCAGCCCAGCACTGGGGATAGGGAGGCAGGAGGGTCAGAAACTCAAGACAGAGTTCAAGGCCACCCTGGACTATTTGGGAAATCTGTCTCGAAAAGAANACAAAGAAGGAGAATAGCTTAGCCTAGTGGTCCTCAAGCTCTTAAATTTCAAGCTCTTTTCTACTCCAATAATTTAGCAAGTCCTCTGAAAATCTTTTAACATACTAAATCTGTGGTATGTACTATTTTCGGAATTGAAGGTAGGTATTAAATTAAGTAATCTTATAGTTGATAACCATGATTCATTTGATAATCCTTTAGGATATAAACTTAATTAAAAGCATTTATCACTATACACTATTCACATGTATGCTATGTATTCTATACTACAGATTTCTATTGAGTATATAAAGAAACCACGCAACATCAGCTGGAAGTTCTTCATGCATTAGCCCATTCAGAAGGTCATACTAGGCTGACGCAAAAATATGTAAGGTTGCTTGTGGGTGGAGATTACAACTTGTTGGTGATGCTGGGGATGGAGAGACACAGTTTTGAAGCAACCAGGCTTGGTTTTAATTCCACTTCCTCCACTCACTCATGTGCTAGGGACCCTGCCCAGTTCCTGAGCAACAACTTCCACTTAGAATATAGTTAGGATTAAGTAATGAGTGTCCTCCTTCTAGCTTTGGAGTGGGCTCATGCAGCCACTCCTTACTTAACAGTTATTCTCACTGGACCCTTAAGATAGGAGAACCCTCTGTTGTAGGCATGATTCTGAGGAAGGTAGTCTTCTCCTGAATCTGGAGAGATGGATGAGAGTAGATCAAATCAAACAAGCTGTTTCATTCTTTCTGATTACTTGTTCTTCTCTAGATGCATTCCAAAGGTCCCAGAGCCCAAGTGTTACTCTAATAAGAAGAGATGGTGCAGGGCCATCACATATGGGAAAGAATGAGAGGGGTGTGCGCCTGCTGGGGGCAGGTAGATGAGTAAATAACGTGAGGCTATTCCTCTCCACTTAAGGGTCTGTCCCGACAGTTATCCTGCTCCATGTCCACCATGCAAACTTGTTAAGATGCTCACACAATCCCTCTTCCTCCTTTCCAGGAATCCCATACTTTTGATGACAGGAGTACGGCTGGTTAATTCAGAAGATGAGCCATGATGTTTCATTGCTCTGCATATATTCCCAAATTAATCTCAATCTGCTAACATTAAAAAGAACTTCTGATGTGACCAAATTTTTATCAAGTTAACTGACAAGATTTGTAGCAGTTAATACAAGAAATATCTTTTTCATGGTTAATAACAGCAGTTGTGTTTTCTTTATATTTTTACAAAACAAAGCCTCATTATATAATTAAAAGCCTATCTACTACCCTGGTTCGTAGCTGGATTATCTGAGTTAAATTCAGCTTTGCTGTTTTCTGGATGTTTAACCTTGAACGGGTTAATTAACCTGCTTATGCTTCAGTTTCATCCTCTGAAAAATGACAATAATAATACCATATGTTTTATAGGTTGTTAATGGGATTTGTGAGGCAATGCACATAACTTTGACATCTTTACGTTTGACATATTTCAAATGTACATACAGAGAAAGAATAAAAATTATTTTAAAAATATTTTACATCAACACCTGTGTACAAACTAGTCCCCAGCCCTGTCAGAGCTGATGTGAGTGTCTTTAAGGCTGATAAACAGCAGTTCCAGCACTGTGGTCATCCCAGCTACCAGCATCCTACCTAGGGCTACCATTACAACCCCAGCCTTAATACTTCAGAAGAAGATTCAGAACTCTGACTTCTCCAACACAGTGCAGCAGTCTTAGCATTTTGATGCCTCCAGCACCACATACACATTCAAATAGGTATTACCTTTTCAGCTGAATCCATGATTAGTGATACACTCCTTTAATGCCAGCACTCAGGAGGCAGAGGCGGGCGGATCTTGGTGAGTTCCAGGTCAACCTGGTCTACAAAGTGAGCCCAGGTCAGGCAAGAATACACATTGAGATTTTCTGAAAATATAGATGGATGGATAGATAGGTAGGTAGGCAGGTAGCAGGTAGACAGATAGATGGATAGATGGATGGATGGATAGATAGATGGATGGATGGATGGATGGATGGATGGATGGATGGATGGACGGACAGAGGGACAGACAGAGGGACAGACAGACAGACAGACAGACAGACAGACAGATAGATACAGAGCCAGGTGTGGTGGCTCATGCCTGTAATCCCAGGACTCTGGAAGCTAAGGCAGAAGGATTCCTGAAAGTTGGAGACCAGTTTGGGCTACATAATGAGATAGAGCCTTTCTCAAAGTGGGGAAAAGTCAATTGAACTGAACTGGAACCAGATAAATAATGCTTTTAAATTCCTATATATAAACCACACAATACAAAAACACATCCCTACCAGCTAACTGCTTACCACGTTTTAGGAAGGCAGCTTTTTACCCCTACAAACACATGTAAGTGTGGCCTTTGTATCTTGGAATCATTTACATGTCATGCTATTTGCTTCCATAGACGCTAGATGGCAGTCCTACACAAGAATGCTACCTTTAGACGCTGTTTAAATTTCTCTTGACCTAGATAATTATTAATCTTTGGCTATGTCCATATTTTTCCATCTCTTTCAGAAGTTATTAACATCATTTCGCAGATAANCACTTTGAGTACCTGGAAATCCACAAGATGCAGCCTCTCCACAGACAGGAAACAAGGAAAGAAGAAATTAAGTGAACTGCATTCTTATCTAAGTGGTCCAGACAAACCGTGTTGGCTCGTTCACTACACAATGAGTTCATCAGCAACTACAATAAGCCTAGGATCTGCCTGCCTGGCTTAGGGAAGAACACACTAAGGGGGCAGTCTATTCTCATGTGGGAGCTGGACAATGGAGATCTCCAAAAGACAAGTAGTGCTGGCTGTGAGAAAGAGCTCACCTCACTGTGGGAATGAAAAGGAACAATGGTTCACTTTATATGGTGGTAAAGTTTTAGAGCCTTAATTTAAGTTATTAAATCAGTTCTTCATATTCTTAAAGTAAAATGACCACAGTGAAGAGGCTGACAGGACACTGCCGTGTAAAAACGGTCTGGGGAGAAACAGGAAGATGGGAAGTTAAAGGGGTACACAAGACAAAGGAGTCTCTCCCCTGGTGTCTGGTTGAAGTCTGATAGCTAAAAGTCAATAATTGAAGATCACTTAGCAGTATTTGCTGTGAAAATGGCATATAAATAAACAATATTCCTTTTATATAGAGATGTTTCAAATAAGCAATGAACTGTGCTTAAGGCCTTCTAACAGGCCTTGATCCTTTCCTGTATATGAACCTGCAACTTTCTGGGAAGCTAACAAACAAGATTATAAACTTCATTTACAGTACAGTAAAAATACTTGTGTAATCTTTGTGCCCTGTGGTTTTGCCTTATCAACTGTAATCGCACCCAATATACTGCCCTATGGACACAATATCAGGCGCTGCCCTATGATCTCACTTAAGTCCCCGAGAAACCAGCCTAACTTTAGAAGCCACCGAAGTCATATATGTGACTACTGTTAAGTTGCTTAAGCACTACTCTATTGAGAATCCCATACAGACACTTAGTGTAAACTATCCTCCTGCTCATTTCTGTCTACTAACTGAACTTAAATCTGTATTGAAATCTTTTTGTTAAACTCTAACTCTGCTCACAGTGACGTCTGAAATTCTTTTTTGCAGTGCCAGCTTGCATCCTGGCTCCACCCTAGGAAGTGTCTCTAAGAAGAACCCAGAACTATGTCTGGACTCTGACCCCTAGCTAGTGACTGTAGCACAAGAAGTGGCTCTTGCCTTATAGAAAGAAAACTATGAAATTCATAATTAAGGTCTACTGATAATCATGATAATAAATATATTGATCATGGTATGCCAACAAGGAGATACAAAGGGCTCATAACTGTACAGTGGGCTTAAGATCAGCCCAGCCCCTGATTGCAACACACATTCCTTGAGACATACTCCCAACAAATCTAAGAAAAGTAGGCTGGACAAAAGTGTGATTGTATGAAAGTCTGACTGAACAGGCACCCCACCACTCTATTGTCATTTCTGAAATGAACAACACAAATTAATTTAGTTAAAACATTAAGGGAGGGGAAAGAAAAAAACAAGCATTCAAGCCAGGCGTGATGGATGGTACATGCCCTGTAAATCTCCACACTCTGGAGCCTGAGGCAAGAGACCAGCTAGGACTACGTAGCAAGAACAGTTTTAAAGACATATGAAAAACAAAAAACCCAGCTCAAATTGCTAACTAGTAATTTTAAATAGTTTTAGACAGAGTCAGTCAAGAAGGGTTGATGCTGCGGTTGTCCAGGGGGAAGAGAACCACTGAAGAGGAACAACATAAAACAGGTCCTGTCAGCTCTGCTCAGTTCCTCATACGAGGCTTTTGCAATTGCGGATGTTTGCACTGGTAGACTCTACATAGAATTCCAGGCTAAATCTTCGGCTGGGCAATGGCTGGAGATCTCACCCCTGGCTAATCATTCACTTGGACACTGTTACTCAGCAGATTTAAAAACCCTTCCACATACAGAGTCTTTTGATGACAAGACTGATTACCCACAGGTGACTGGGACTGGGACAAGCCGAGGCTGAAGTTAGAATTCCACTCAATCACGTCTGTTCCCAGGACCTTCCATGGAAGCATGATTTTTAATGGTGTTTTTTGTTTGTTTGCTTGCTTGTTTGTTTCTGAGACTGAGTCCATGAGAAAGAAAACTAAACAATGGCCAAATGTCATTTTTTCAAGACATATTCACTCTGTAGCCAAAGCTGACCTAGAACTATTTAATTCAGGATGGCTTCACACTCATCACAGTCCTCCTGCTTCAGCTTCCCAAATATTGGGATTATAGACCTGAGCCACCACATCTAGTTCAAATTTCTTAATAGGAACAAGTTAACAAATGGAGAAGAACCTCACTCCAGTGGAAAGGGCCATTTTGCTTTTTCAAACAGCTGTTATGATGAACACATAACTTCTTGCTTAGCACCTTGGGTTTCAGTACAAGATTGGTAAGGTCTTTGTGTCTGTTTAGGCTAGACACCAAAAGAGGAGATGGCTGTTTTGATGGGAAAGTCACCTCAACTGTGTCTTGGGGGAGGGGGGGTGTTGCAGAATTAAGCCAGGACATAAGCACCATCTGAAGCTAAATATGCTTATTCCTTTTTATTTATTTTATTGAGATAATCACAGTCTAAGCCGTTTATAAGAGAATACTGGACTATTTTCTGATAGAGAGTGACAACCTCAGATGTAAATGCCATCAACCTCGTGACACAGGCCAGTCATCACTGCTCTTCAATACACTAGGGCAGGAGAGCTGAAACTCCAACTCCTGGGCTACAGAACAAGTCTAAAGCCAGCCGGGGCAGCTTAGCAAGACTCTTGTCAAAAGAAAAATTAGAAAACAGGCTAGGGCAGAGAACTCCAACCTAGCACTGGGCCAAGCTCCGGGAATCCTGTTGAAGAGAGAGAGGAAGGATTGGTGCAGAGGAAGGTATGGCCAATATTACTAAATCAGCTCTACCTGTGCCTTCACAGAACCAATAACGACTCCAGCACCAGATTGGAACTGCTGAGAAATCCAGCCTTGTGAACTGAACAACTACAAGATACTTGGTCTATCTGTTCTCAGACAGCCCTTGCTGGACTATTGGACCATGTCTTGCATGACAGTGTAATAAATACCCTTTTAATATCGGGGGGAAAAAAAAAGAAATGGGTTGGGGAAACAGCTCATTTGTGGAGTGCTTGCCTAGCAGGTTCATGGCCACCAGGTTTAATCTCCAGTTCTAGAAGAAGAAAAAGATAAATAATGTAACTGATAGGAACAGTGGTAGTAGATCAGAGTGTATAATCATAACAAGCCAGAGTTATCCTGAATGGGTGCCAGGTGCTGTGCTGAGGGCTTCAAATATCATTTTGAGAGACTAGGAGTTAAACAGACTCCCTGGTAGGCAGACAGATAAGGAGAGGGGTCATGGCTAGGTAAGAAAGGCAGCAAATTTCCAAGATGACCAGTTTCTTCCTCACCCTACTGACCTGAGACAAAAGCCTGGCAGCTTAAGACAATGGCCTGGCAGGCTTGCTTTTCTCTCTCTCCAGTAGGTCCTTGCTGATAGGGTGGCTGAAGAAATTTGAGGCCTGATCAGGACGAGTTACACAACAGTTAAGGGCCAATGGACCATACTGTCTTCCTTCAAACTAACCAGCCCTAAATTAGGGGAGGAAAACTCTTCAGGGAGTTGAAAGAAAGAAAGAAAGAAAGAAAGAAAAAGAAAAACAATTCAGCCCTTGAGAAGAGACTGGAAGTTTTCGGCTTCTTGAGCTCCCCCTCTGCTTTGTAGAAGGTCTTTTTCTCTGTATCTGCTACATGTGTGGGTCTCTCTTCTCTTCACCCTCAGGAACACCTTTCTTAAACTGCTGGTTCTGTCTGCACTGTTTGAGATGTTGCAGTGGAGATTTTTTTCTTGCTTTTTAATTCTATATCTGGAAAAGGAAATGAACCTGATCAATATCCCTCTACTGTATCAGCTTTTCCAGTTTACTTTTAAATATCCTATGAAATAACTTGTCTGTTTTCACTTTACAAATGAGCAAAGTGAGCTACATAGTTTTTAATCAATTTACAATACAACTGACTGCTTGCAAACTGGTTATAATTCAGAGATCTCAGAAAGCTGGGGATGGGGGGCGGACATTTGCATATAATAAGAATTTAGCAGTTGGTTTGCTGAAAGACTGTCATTTATCACTTTGCTTTTAGGCCTGTAGGTACCCAATGAGTTAGGAAAACAGGATACAGGGTTGGCATCTGTAATGCTTAGTACTGTGAACTTAACTGGATCTGGGATCACCTAGGAGACAATTCTTCAAGCACACCTGTAAGGGATTGTTTAGATTAGGTTGGCCTCTGGGTACACCTGTGAGGGATTATGTTGGCCTCTGGGTACACCTGTGAGGGATTCTGTTGGCCTCTGGGTACACCTGTGAGGGATTCTGTTGGCCTCTGGGTACACCTGTGAGGGATTGTGTTGGTTAAGTTCACTGAGGTGGACTTGGGTCCTAGACTACACGGAAAGGAGAAAAATAGCTGAGCGTGATCATCACTGCTCCCTCCGTCCCTGAGGTGAATGCACTGTGATGCAGTTTTTGCTCTTGTATTAACTGACATGATGGGTTGTGCCTCCAAGTGTGAGCCAAAATAACCTCTTCCTTAAGTGANGTGTGTCAGAGTGTTTTATCACAACAANCTAGCATCTTTGCTTTCATTTTATGTCTGTCTCCCTTATTAACTTAATACTTTTGGTCAGATTCCCACTTGACTCTGCAGGTAAACAAACACATTAACCAGCCAAGTAGTGTTGACTGATAGCTATCAATCTTCTCTTTTCAAAACTGAAAACACCAAGGCAAGAATAACTAAGGTTGTGAGCAGGAGAGAATCAACTCCAGAAGGTTGTTCTCAGACTTCCCAGTGAGGGATGCAAATCATGCACACACAAAAACACATTTTTTTTTCCATTTCCGGATTTGCAGGAAGATCATAAGCAGCAAACTGTCCACTGCTGGCTCTTACAAGACCCTCTTCCATCCCACTGGAATAGCCTCTAAACCACAAACCCTGAGTGAAATTCGTTTTTTCACCTGAATCATTCACCCCTGCAGGCACTTTAGCTTCCAGAAGAGCAGAGCCTCATCAACAGAACACTCCACGTGATGAGACTGAGTGGCCCATTGATATGACTGCCTCCTTTAAAGGAGACAGCTTACCCCATTGGTGGTTTGAATAAGAATGCCCCACTTCATAGGCACATATATTTGAATGCTTAGTTACTAGGAAATGGCACTATTTGAAAAGATTAAGAGGATTAGGAAGTGTGGCCTTGTTGTAGTAGGTCTGGCCTTGTTGGAGGAAGTATGTCTCTGGGGTTGGGCTTTGAGGTTTCAAAAGCCCATGCCAAGCCCAGACTCTCTCTCTCTGCCTGTGGATCAGGATGTAGCTCTCAGCGACTTCTCTAGAGCCTACATATATGCTGCCCACCATGATGACAATGGACTAAACCTCTGAAACTGTAAGCAACCCTCTACTTAAATGTTTTCTTTTATAAGAGTTGCCTTGGTCATGGCGTCTTTTCACAGCAATGGATCAGGGTAACTAAGACACCCATGGTGAAAACTAAAGTTGACCTCCTCAACACAAGTAGTCATTTTATAGTGGGAATAATAATTTCTGAGGCGCTGCAAAACCAGACTTGAGATAGTGATCAGTTAGACCACAATATGGCAAAGACTTGTTTCCTTGCCCCAGTTTCTCCAATATTTCAAGTTAAAGCCTTTAATCACAGCATCAACCATAGAATTCTGGAGGTCTATTACACAGACAGGCAGGAAATGACAGAAGTGAGCCATAGGAGGAAGTGATGTAGCTAAGCTGAAAGAGCCAATGGGAGAACAGAACAGAAAGGGATATAAAAGTGGAGGTATAAGGTGTGGAAGTCTCTCTCCATTTTGGAAGTGGCGGTGGCAGTCTAAGGTGAGGCTGGTAGCTGTTCCTAATTCCTCTGATCTCTGTCAGACTTTCACCCCATCTCTGCCTCTGTGTTTTATTTAACAAGACCATTTAGAAAATCTGTCTTACATGCCACATATCCCCATATGGCTGTACTAGATAATGAAATCTCTAATCTTCCACACTATTACTTTTTTCATATTCTGTGTGGGAGAAGTACTGTGTCTGGTTTGCCAGGACTCTCCAAAATACAGCTGCTGCCTGGCCTAGGATCCCAGCAGTACTTCCACATTGGAAGTGACATAAATGAAGACCAAGTGTGCATGATGAGTGTTCGGGACCCCACAATCCCTGCCGTCTGTTTATTCCTCAACTGTATGTCAGTACCCCATGGACAAATTGAGTGGAGTGGGAGTGTCACTGTGCTTCTTTCTAATGTGGTCTCCATAAATCCTGTCTCTTATACACATCTAGATGTGTATAAGAGACAGGTGTCACTGTGCTTCTTTCTAATGTGGTCTCCATAAATCTTCTCCTCTTCCTCCTCCTCCTCTTCTTCCTCTTCCTCCGTCTTCCTACTACTGCTACTACTTGTATTTTTTGTTTGTTTTGTTTTTTCGAGACATGGTTTCTCTGTGTAGCCCTGGCTGTCCTGGAACTCACCATATAGACCAGACTGGCCTCCAACTCACAGAGATCCTCCTGCCTCTGTGTAAGGAACATGTGAGACCTAGGGTAAAAACCCCTGGTCAGGAGTGATAAGTTTAGAGTAAGATAAGCAGTAGAGTGACGTAAATCAACTGTGTGTGGAAGTAGTGATAAGGTTAACAAAAATGAGTATAAAAGAGGAGGCCTCAGAGACAAGACAGAGCTGTCAGACCCCAGACGGGAGACTACTCTCCTCTACCAGAGATGTGAGATCCTGTCCTCAGCGCAGACGAGGCTGACCCCAGGAAGGCTGGCCCAAGATCCAAAGGAACAGACGTGGCGAGTCCGGACCTGCAAGCCCAGAAAGGTATCCCCGCTTCCGCTTGGAAGACGGGGCAAATATTGTGTTCTCAATTGTAATCTTAATTGTATGAATAAATGAGTGTTATACCAAGCCGGAATCAAGAGTGATTATTCCTCCCCCGTAACTGGGGTATGTGCTCATCACAGTTGGTATAGTCGGCAGGATCTTGGGCTTAAGGCCTCCTTGACCACTGAGCACTGAGGAATGCTAAATAAGTGGGTCTCACTTATAATCTACTTTGTAACAAAGAATTGGCTATTACTCTGGTGGAGTAACAAATTGCAAGAAATTAAATACGCAAAAATAGCAAGCGACCTCAAGNCCTGGCCTAGGATCCCAGCAGTACTTCCACATTGGAAGTGACATAAATGAAGACCAAGTGTGCATGATGAGTGTTCGGGACCCCACAATCCCTGCAGCACTTCAAAGAACACCAGGCTTGAGGCTGATAAGTCTCTCGCTTTTAAGGTTGCTGTTATTTGCATTTCTGCAAGGTCTCTTCCCTCCCTCATAGAGCACATAATAAATAGTAATAAATATAATAAAGAGTAATGATAAAAAACTCTTAAGCTCTTTACCCTCTATTTTTGGAATCTCTGCTACATGTCAGGAATGAAATAAGCTGCAGACTGGGCCTGGACTCAGGTCAGGGCCAGATTTTCCAAAGGGGATGGAAAAAATATAAAGGAGGAATTAGAGGGAATGGACATCCCCTTGAGCAAATGAGTCAGCGGAAAAAGGTTAGAGTACAGAAGATGTCCAGATGGCAAATAATGTGTGTTTTCGGGGAGGAAGAGTTGTATCTGAGATCTGAGAGAAATCAGGAAGTCCCATGTGAGAGGAAGTTCCTGAAAGTCCACCAAAATTTATTTTCTATTATCAATGAACAGATTAAAAACATCTTGGGACATCAGAGCCTTGTATTCTACAGGTGTTCTGTGCTGTGACCTCTGGGGAAAATTACAAAAGTCTTTTGAATAGGATTATGAGGAACAGGACTAACTCCCATTCCAACCAGGGTTTAGCAGCTGCTAACATCCCTGAAGTCCAAAACATGTTGCAGAGCTGAGGAAGATGAAGAGTTGGTACAGCACCATGCCTTTGTCAATGGTGACTAAGTGTTGTCTTCAAGAGTACTCCTGATCTGGGAAGAAGCCTTGGGTGTAATTAAGTAGCCACTCCCTGAATTTTGGAATCATCAGGACCAACACCAGCCTTCTAACCTTGCCTTTACCCCCATCTTTTGGCCAGAGGAGCTCGTATCCATTACAACGTCACTAATGCTCATAGATGCACAATCCAGTGATAGATAGGACCTAATGCTGTCAGAGCAGGATCAACCTAGAAGCATAGGAAACCCTTGTGACCCTCTTTCTAAAGAGACAGTAGGCTCCACCGTTGGCTCTAAGACTATTGAAACAATGGATCTCATGGAATTACCATCTCCCCAGAGTCTCATGCTGGGAAAAGGAAAAAGCCTGGTGCCAGCCACAGGAGGAATTTGTCTCCCAGGAAGAGATGTTATATGAGCTGACAAGTTGTCAGGCCACCTTGCCAGAGAGACTGGAGCCAAAGAGGGCAGGACCACACCCTGAACAGGAATGCCTATACATGCCTTGCCGTCTGTTTATTCCTCAACTGTATGTCAGTACCCCATGGACAAATTGAGTGGAGTGGGAGTGTCACTGTGCTTCTTTCTAATGTGGTCTCCA